>CAJNDT010000001.1:375999-441011 GCA_905221615.1 Symbiodinium sp. CCMP2592
GCGCTTTAGGGTCCTATGTGAGCTAGGTATAGTACAGATCCAGATGTAGACGATAATATATAGCTAGTAAGATGGCCTCGGCTGTTGCATCGATTGCATTGCATTGCATACACGTTGATATATCAACGTATTGCACTTAGCTGCCCGATGTGACACCTGTTAGGCTTCATGTAGGGTCCTTGGGTAAACAGGTTTAGTTTGCATATAGTGCTAGTATCGAAGCCTTCTGAAGTCGTATCATATGTAGTCACACTAAATGACTTTCCAGGTACGAGTATACTAGGGGATCGGAGTGCCTCCCAAGCCTAGCAGAAGTGTTTGGGGCAAAGTGAGATTTCGTGGCTGTGATCCCCGAAGTGGAGGTGCAGCCTCAAGCTGTTGGGAGCTACAGTGATGTGCCAGCTATGCAGAAAGATTATTAACTGTGCTGGAGAGCCCCATTCTTAGCCAGTAGGATGCCTAGAAAACTTAGATGCATGCATGTGCTGCAGTGTGTTTGACATGCTCCAGAGCCTGGTGTGCAACTATAGGGCTGGGGTCTTGCGCAAGCACGCTTCAATCTCTTATATGGTGGGGTTTCGGGGTAAACTCGGAGATATATGACTGTGCTTTGCAATTGCAATTAGTGCAGCATGGAGCGGGATGCATCTGGTCGACGAGCACTGCCACTGCAACTGTCAGCCACCAGTACAGCATTGCTGTTTCTGATGCATGTTCCCCCACTTATGAGACTCGACTGAAATTGATTTCCCGCATATCAGGACTTATCATCTGTAGAGACTGTTACCCTCCGGACTGCAACAAGCCAACAACTTGCATGCCGAGGGTGCATGCTGCTGACTATGTGGCACAGCGCAGTGCCAGTGGATACGACCTGGGCCATGAACGTGCAATCTGGCAGCAGTCCCAAGATCAGGCTACTGATGTACAATGCTAGAAAGTTCTATCATCTGTACATGTTGTATACACATACATGGCAAATGACATGTCTGATCAGGATGTTCAATGCACTGAGCTATTTTGTGGAGTTGCCGCTGTAGCAGCTGGTTTCCGAGCCTTCACTGCACATAGCCTAACAGCATGCATGCAGCCTCCCACTCGAGAGTGCACACCAAGGGAAGCGACAGCACAAAGCGTTCCAGAGCTGAGATTTGCATTCGATTCGGTTATGACTAGCCCTTTCATGCTACAAACCTAAATCTATAGAGTGCTGTACTGTGATGTGATTCGGTGTGCCCGCGTCAGGCTGACTTATGACCGAACCCGGTACCACGATCAGGACCTGGAGACCACCCTGGGGTTCTTCCTGGCTCTACAGTCCACTTTGAGGGTTCGAAGACAAGGTCTTCTGTTTTTGGGAGTCCCATGTGCGTCTTTCTCCTGGATAAGCTCATCCAAACACAAGAGGAAGCCTCATATGCCACATGGGGATTTGGGCCAGCCATTTGTTGTTACCGGCAACAAATTATGCACTCGAGCAGTTCTCCTTATTCTAATCATGGTGGTGCGAGCTGGATTCTATTTTATTGAAAACCCGCTTCGGTCGGCCATCGTGGATTTCCCATACATACGATATCTGTTTCAGCTCCAACATTTGAGCTGCCGCTTCCTCGAAACCCGCCTTGCACGATGGTGCCCTTGATGCGTTGTGTGTGTGGAGAGTCTTTGCTGCACCGCTTTTATGCCGAACCCTTTGCTTCAATCAGGTGGATGGGTGTTTATCACCATTGGTGTCCTAAGCCAAGTTTGGGCATCAGCAATTGGTGGGGTGCTCAGTCCTGCAATCAGCCTCGTATGATCACGACTTGTAGCCTCACATATATGTCATGACCATGTAGCTGAGTCCCTGGTCGGTGAAACTATACGTGAAGCTGACCAAGCAGAAGCGTGCCGAGATCCAGACTAGAGCTACGGCAACACAAAAAAAAACAGTGACCCGTACTGTATGTAAGAACACCGGGAAAAAAAAGTGCCACTCAGCTGCAAAATATCCGTAGTTTAGCATATCTCATTTGCGCCTGAAAACCAAGAAGTTAATCTACCCTCAAACTCCAAGTGCTAATTGAGGACGGGAGCGAAAGATCTGGTCGGCTCCGGTGCATATCCAGCAGAATTCGGTGATCGGATCGCTGAACTTCATGATGAATTTGTGCCTTGGCTTGGGTTTAGGGATCAGGGCCTTGAAATTAGTGTCTAGGCCCAAATTTGTGATAGGATTTCGGTTCTAGTTATAGGGTCGGGTCCATGGGTTATTGTCGACGACTTCTGATCTTTTCGGAGTAAAGTATTACCAAGTCCTACCATTAATGTTGGAAGATTGGGGTTAGATGGCTGTAGGTTTGGGGGAACCAAGCCCGGGAGTAGGGCAGTAGTGTTGCCCGATAGATTCTAGCTAATTACAGTACTTATATATTATACATATGTCAAATCATAGATCTAGAAAGATCGTAATTAAAATTAATAACACCATACACATATAGCTGAAATACTGGGTCTCGATCTTTGGACTTGGTGTCTGTACTTTCGGGGTATTCCGGGCCTCAGGTGATGCTGCCCCAATTGGTAGCCCTTCAGAACAGATTGTGCGGTTGAACTTCTGGCTTGCACACTAGAAGCTCAGGGTATAGGGTATCGTAGAATTCTCTCCAGCTTTTCTTATAAGGACAATTGTGTCAAGACTTCGATGCTGTAGCTGGTTACCCCTTCAGGTTGACTTGAGGCTTCAGGAGGGCTAAAGGTATATGTAGATCCAATGTGCCTAGTGCAGTGAATTCAGGTTATGGGACCAACTAGGATTATTAAAGATCATTGTTGCTTTGATGATCATGAAGGCCTGCAATCCAAAGTCCTGAACCATGAACCATAACGCCTACACCCGACACCCCCAAACCCTAAAGCCCTAAACTCAGAACCATTCTCACATCTCTGGTTTGTGGTAGAATGGTCACAACCCATCGATCGTAGTTCCCACATTGCTAGCACCATACCATATCATAGGCAATTAAGACTTGAACAAGGCTGCTCATCAGGAAATTTCAGACCCCAGATAGAAACTTGCAATTGTAATGGGCCTCCCACTTTGCACCCTTTAGGACTTAGGCCTTGTAATAATATGCTAGTCAGATACTAGAGTGCTAAGATCGAGAGTCGATGTCTCGATGTCAAGACTCTGTCTGTGCCGAAGATCCAGCCACGGTATTCTGTATGTGGTGCATTGGATCGGGCCAAGACAAAGCTGGCCCAACATATGACAGATGGTCTGCTTGGCACTTAAACCATCGACAGACTGATGGAGAAAAATCAAGTGGTGCAGCTGCATGACAGTGATGTCACGCAGTGGACGAAGTGATGCCCACATGCCGGTCAACCACTGGCTCATGCCACATCCTATTGGGGACCCCCCCCTGCTCCCACCAACGTAGGTATAAGCTGCCCTTATAAGTACAGCCCAAATAACGATCCCAGCGCTAGCTAGCTAGAGATTCGGAGCAGCCATTGAAGTCGTGGGGTTGACCAATACATGTACAATGTCAAGCTAGAATTAGGGTAAACCCTTTGGGGTTTAGGGTTATGGGTTGTTTATATTGAAACTAAAGCTAGAGATACCCCATGCGCGCATTCATGCTTGTGGCTTTATAGGCCATGTAAGATTGGTGGGGCTGATCCGAATTAATTCGAACATAATCAATAATTCATTGGATGCTACGAACCACAACCCTGAAATGCAATAAGCCGAAACCTATGCCAGGCAACCATTGGGTGATATAGTAGCCAAACCTCAAAACAGTTCAACTCCAAATCACAATCTTGAGAATGGGGGGACTTACCATCCGAAGACTCAAGTTTGGGTAGTTTCAGTAGTTGGACCCCTCAGAAGCACTTCAACCCCAGACCCACACTTGGCTTCACGTTGTGGGAAGCCCTCTGTCTAAACCCTATGTACAGATCTGAAATCCTAATATAGTGTCTTAATGCACCCACCCTTAACCGCTACCTCAGCCTGCAACCTTGGGTCCCTGTCTAGCTCCCTATATAACCCACGGCCACGACTTTTATAACCAGTACAAGCAATAATAAGGTGGCGGTGTCAAAGGTCCGTCACATTGAATTCAGGTTGTAGGGGCAGCGTGATCATGAGTATGTCGAAGCAAATAATCAGTTGTCAATATGTAGCCATGTATGCCTGTAAAAATTTAATCGTTGAACCCATATGTCATGGTCCGAGTGCAATGCAATTGCAGTATAATTAAATACAATAATGAATATATGCATACTATGGTAAAGCTATGGCCAAATGTATACCCTAGTAACAATAATATGCTCTCCCAAATAATATAATAACATACAGACTACCCTAACCCCCTAAACCCCCTAAGTCCCCGCCTCGGCCCTCTAAACACCCTAAAGCACCTAAACCCTCAACCCCAAACCCCCAAACCCCCAAACCCTAAACCCACATCCGAAACCCTAATCCCTAGCCTAAACCTTAAACGCTAAGCCCTAGACCCTAAACTAGGTCCCAAAGTCTCGGAATCCCAGGTGGCGAGATTGCTGCCCTCGGCAATGGATTTGCAGAGGCTGCTTCAGCAGCTGCGAGGTGGCACCCTGCAGGTGCCGAGGTTGCAGGGTTTATTTGTGGACTTCAGCATTGGCAGACCCACTCATGTACCAATCAAATTCTGAGGTACCTGAGCTACCTCCGGATTGTGACAACTGGAAAGAAGCTGACTTGGAGCCTGTAAAGGAATATCTTTTGGGAGCGGTTGTGGAAGGAACTTTCAAGCCGGATCCGAATGTTCCTTGGGACACGAAACCCATCATGTGATTACGCCTAGATCTGGACTGCAGGGACATGCATAGGAATCGTGGATTGGGTTTAGGGGTCTGCTGGCCTGCCTGGATGGATATTCTTCCGCTTTGACTGCACCATGACCTCAGATCAGGCAGAGGGTGTGATAGTAACAGGACTTTGTAGTATATAGCAGTAGTATAGTGGTGGTGGTAGTAGCACTTGCAAGCTATATACAATCTAGCCATAGGATCCGGAGTAGGAGTAGGAGTGCTTGTAGCAATCGTAGTAATAGTACTCGAACTCCGAAGCAGCATTTGTTTAACAACATCAGCTAGTACCATTATATGGTTGAACCGAAGCTAGTTGTGAGGTGGCAGCAGTGGACTAGTAGTAGCAGCAGTAGCAGTAGTAGTAGTAGCAGTAGCAGTAGCAGTAGCAGAGGCAGTAGCAGTAGCAGTAGCAGTAGCAGCAGTAGTAGTAGTTGTTGTTGTACTAGTATACTAGTACTACTGTCGATTGTGCAGTAGATGTAGCAGTAGCAGCAGCATTTGTTGTTGATTTCCACTGGGTGGAGAACCGGATACGCTTATTAACTAGCAATACGATATAGCTAAATATGTCTAACATATATTATCGCTATATATTAATACATATATATTATATGTGTGTGTACATATATACAGCAGTAGTACAGGTGGCAGTAGTATGCATATTATTATTAGCAGATACTATTTGTCGTCGTAGTAGTGGTAGCAGTAGACAATTATCACAAGTTAATTATAATTAGTTATTATAATAGAAGTAGTCGCATGCAATGTGACAGGGTATTATCCGGATCCAAGTGCTAGCAGAGGTGGCTGCTTCATGAATGTGGATCCTGAGATCATGGTGCAAGCAGCTGGTGCAGTGCATAGAACCGAAGTGTGCAAAGCTCAGCCCGGGCTGAGAAATGGAGCTGATATCCAGTTTATAATGATTAACCCAGCATTCCACAAGGAATACAAGGAACAAAGGATTATATTGGTATAGCACATGTACAGGTAGAATATGAAGTACATTGAATTATAACCAGCAATGTGATAATAATAGCAATATATACAAGTATCGAGTATGATCATAAGATATGGCATATAGGTATCTGCACATGCATGTATAACGTAGAGCTCTACATGTGCAGATACCTATATGCCATATATTATGATCATACTCGATATTTCGAGCATTGCTGGAATGTAGTAGCATAGCTATAGTGGTACCTTCGAAGTACACACCGAACCTGGGTACCTAGCAACTTTATGTCCATGTTGCAACACAGAGGGTTTGGTATATCCGGTTTATGTCCCGATCACACACGACCCGGTACCTCCCTGCCAGGGCTTCTCCACTGATGGGATGAACAATGTGATTCAACGAAAGTACAGTAGCTACAATCGTACTCGATTTGCTTTGATCGACCGATTGATATCTCTTCACTGCCTCAAAGCAATGCAATACAATCGGGAAACCTGAGAACACCTGTTTAGTTGCAGTTGTGTCTGGTCCAAATCCCAAATAGTAGGGTTTTAGATACCGAAATCCATCTATGAATGGGTTGTAGATCCTGAAACCCTACTATTTAAGTACTTGGACCCTTAGGGTTGTGTATTTATACGAACACCTAGGGCCACGATTTATGTAAGAGCATAAATATACATAGTATCCTCAGCAACATGGAGCGTAACTAAGCGTAACTTGGCGTAACTTTGGCGTGACTCTATATTGCCAAAAACCATTCCTGGAGAGGTCTTTCGAATATAGGCGTGACTCCCCCGTAACTCCGCGTAACTCTGTGTAACTGTGCATCCTCGTATATTGTCATTTGGGCTGAAACCTTCCCTGGAAGGCTTTTCTTAGAAAGATATAGGCTAGAGTGCTCTGGCCTCTTCGAGTCGGGTGCCGATGCCTAGCCTTAGCAAGCATGCTCCGAATCGGAGTGCTCCCTATCCTGCTTCGAATGGGCCTCCTGTTCGAAGAGTTGCTCGGATGACTATATGCAGGCTTATGTTATTACAATCGACATCAGCTATTCTGAAGTGAATACTATATAATATTACTACATGCTATCGAGGCTTCCTCGCGGGACTTGGATGTGTCGGCCGAGGTGGCAGCAGCTCTAGGCCGGAGGCTTCCACATATGTACGGCATGCATGCACATCTCTCATCAGGATCCTCGAAGTCTGTGTCTTATGTGTGCACATGTGCATGCATTCATGATATTCGATCTAACCTTAAAGTTTCGACTGTTGCAATTGTAGGCCAGCTGCACAAGACATGAAGCTTTAATTTTAAATTCCCAAACACCAAACCCTAGGCCTTGAAACCCTGAATCCTACACCCAAAAAAACTTTAACCACAAAAACCCTGAAACCCTGTAGCTTATATGTTAGTTCCCTGCAACCTGATAGACTATATGTGGGTCTGCTGTGCAGGCAAGAAGGCACGAGCTCCCACGGTGGCAGCCGCTGTACCGAAGAGTGGAGGTAAGATGGTGGCAACACCAGCATCTGCACGGCAAGCCTTGCAGGGCGACGGATCTGGTGGCACCCCTGTGAGGAGCCCTCCTTGCAAAAAAACGAAGTGCCCCCCTCCGATCCGACATAGTGCTAGTGGCTTGTCCGATGCAAGCAACGGCTCGCAGCAGGGAAACCCGGCTAACTAGCATCAGTTCTCTAATATCTTTATAGTAATTATAATACTTACAAATTAAGTAGCAATAAACAATAGCATGTATTATAATAGCTATATATATATATACATACAATTATTATAAGACATCATCTCGAACATGTTTTCGCTGTATAATAATTCAAATACGAATACTAGTTTAGATCTATTACAGCGTAGAGACTGTCTTCGGTGCCAGTGATGTAAGATCTAGATCATCTGAGATTGTGGAGCCGAGTATGTATACTAAATTAGGCCTGGGGGGGAGAGAGAGGGAGAGACAGAGAGAGAGAGAGAGAGAGAGAGAGATCGAGAGTGGGAGAGTGATGTAGCCGAGGCAAGGTCAAAGATATTGGCCGCATGGACACCCAGTCCACAATGCCGTGGGTGGGAATCGGAAGCCAAAGCTCCCCAGAACCGAAGGAGAGGCAGGTGCTGCTACTTGCGGACCTACTTCAACTTGACAAGGATGAGCTCGGGCAAGCATTGTTTTTCCCCACGGACAAATGGCATCTGGGACCAGGGGCAGCTAGCTTCCGGGAGTACATTCTCAACGACCTGGTGGATGACTTTGCTGAGCCGATGGTGGACACAGCAGATGGGCGCAATGTGGAGGCCTTGATGCAGGTGTACAACATAACTGTTGAACTGGTCAGGGAAGCCAAGAAAGCAGCTGCTGTGCAGGATGAGTTCCTGTCGAAAGGGTATGCTTCAGTCAAAAGCACAGCCGAGAAATCGGTGCAGAAGGTGCTCCAAGCTGCAGCAGCAGAGGCTGACAAAGAAAAGGCGCAGCGCAAGCAAGTAATGGCTGAGCGATGGCTTTCAAGGGAGATGGAGGCATTGAACCTGAGGCGTGATACTGTGACCGTTCAGGCTGCAAAAGCTGCTTCGTATGCAGCTGCCAAAGTTCATGCCCTGATCGGGCACTTGAGGACGACAGGTATGCTGTCCCAGGTTTTCTTTGAGTCTATGGAGTCCTGGCAGGAGATGGATTCGACGGTTTCCTTGGCTCAGCATGTCAAGCATGCAGAGCTGCCTGTTTCTGGAGAGAATATCCCGGAGACGATTCCCGAGGTGGAAGAGACATTACAAGAGCAACCGTTTCCGGAGGGCAACGATGGACAGCGAGCCGATGATGTTATGAGTCCACCCCAGCAGAGCAATGGGCAACCAGCTGAGGCAGTGGCAGTGCAGAAACCACCCCCAAACCCCAAACCAAACCCCCTAAGCCCCTGAACCCCCTACCTAAACCCCCCGACCTAAACCCCCTAAACCCTCCAAACACTGCACCCCCTACCTGAACCCCCTACCTCAACCCCCTAAGCCCTCTAAATCCCTATAACTTTAACCCCCCACCACAGCAGGTCAATGGGCAACCAGCTGACTCAGTGCAGAATCCACCACAGCAGGGCAATGGATCACAGCAGCCACCACAGCAGGGCAATGGACAACCAGCCGAGGCATTGCAGAATCCACCGCAGCAGGGCAAGGTGCAACCAGCTGAGGCAGTGCAGAATCCACCACAGCAGGGCAATGGACAACCAGCCGAGGCATTGCAGAATCCACCACAGCAGGGCAATGGGCAACCAGCTGACTCAGTGCAGAATCCACCACAGCAGGGCAATGGATCACAGCAGCCACCACAGCAGGGCAATGGACAACCAGCCGAGGCATTGCAGAATCCACCGCAGCAGGGCAAGGTGCAACCAGCTGAGGCAGTGCAGAATCCACCACAGCAGGGCAATGGACAACCAGCCGAGGCATTGCAGAATCCACCACAGCAGGGCAATGGGCAACCAGCTGACTCAGTGCAGAATCCACCACAGCAGGGCAATGGATCACAGCAGCCACCACAGCAGGGCAATGGACAACCAGCCGAGGCATTGCAGAATCCACCACAGCAGGGCAAGGTGCAACCAGCTGCAGTGCAGAATCCACCACAGCAGGGCAATGGACAACCAGCCGAGGCATTGCAGAATCCACCACAGCAGGGCAATGGGCAACCAGCTGACTCAGTGCAGAATCCACCACAGCAGGGCACTGGATCACAGCAGCCACCACAGCAGGGCAATGGACAACCAGCCGAGGCATTGCAGAATCCACCACAGCAGGGCAACGGACAGCCAGCCGAGGCATTGCAGAATCCACCGCAGCAGGGCAATGGATCACAGCAGCCACCACAGCAGGGCAATGGGCAACCAGCGGAGGCATTGCAGAATCCACCACAGCAGGGCAATGGGCAACCAGCTGAGTCAGTGCAGAATCCACCACAGCAGGGCAATGGATCACAGCAGCCACCACAGCAGGGCAATGGGCAACCAGCGGAGGCAGTGCAGAATCCACCACAGCAGGGCAATGTGCAACCAAAGGCAGTGCAGAATCCACCACAGCAGGGCAATGGATCACAGCAGCCACCACAGCAGGGCAAGGGCAATGGGCAACCAGCTGAGAATCCACCACAGCAGGGCAATCAGCAGCAAGCCGATGCAGTACAGAGTCAGAGCAACAGTGCAGGTGCTGTCCAGGTGCAGTGCTCAGTCGTTTGGATTGTGGTTAATGTGGCGTCGTTTGGAGTCGGGTTATAGTTAGTACTAGTGGGTATGTATATATATATATATATGTATGCATTTTATAGAATAACTAAATACTAGCATAGAATAACAGCAACAATTATTAATTAATAAGTATATTAATTATAATTTATCATAATATGTGTATATATATATATACAGTAGAAGCCAGAAAATTGGAACATGGATTTAGGAGGATTAGTGCTAGGATCCCTGTTATACTTTACTTTAAGGGCATGAGGATAGTGATGTTCCAACTTTCTGGCTTCTACTGTATATATATATACAATATTATTAGACTAGCTTCATCTTGCTTTGTGTTGCAACTTAAATACCTCTGAGCCCTAATCGCCTAAACTAGTTGCCCGGATTCGAGCCCGATGCCCCCTAGACCCCTTTGGTGCAAATGTGCTCACCAGGTGCCTACCCAAGCTATCGACTGTGATGAGATCGATGATGATGAACTGGTGAGCCAACTGGAGGCTGCCCAGCTACAAACAAATAATATGTTTAATGGTTCTGGCTACCGATGTTATCCTGATTGAACAACCCCTGCAGGCAATGCTGGCCATGAAGCAGGAGCCCGAGGATCAATCGTTCACCAAGGTGGAGGCCAAGAGTCCTGACAGGAACGGGGGCTCAAGTATCGGGGCGGCTGGGGCAGTTGACCTTTGTTCAGATGACCCCTACTTGGATGCAGTCGACCTTGGTTCGGGTGACCCCTCTTTGGATGCCGGAGTGCAAGCAAAAGCTGCTGTGGATAGTGCATTGCGGAGACTGGCAACGGGTGACATCGAGGACCTTCCTCGTAATCGAATCAAATCAATACATCGTAATTTCGAGTCTATCCAATATTTAGTAGCATATTGAAGATTCGTCGATCCTACCTAAAAACCTCTAATCCTCTAATTACTGTGTCGACACCTACAGTGTGCAATCATATGCAGGAGAAAACCCGCCTGGCAAAGCAACAGGTCCAAAAGCAGATTGAGAAGCAGCCAGCGCCAGCCGTGAATCAGCAGCAGATCGCAGCATCTGAGCTTGATGGAGAGGAGCTGGATGAACAGGATGATGAGGAGGCCAGGATTGCTGACTTAGCAAGGAGGTCGGCCCGTGCAAGAATGATGCGAACTCTGAAGCGAGCCCTGTCTTACTAAATTAAATAGCCACACTGCAACTCAAGCTATAGTGCAAACAAAATTAGGTAGAAGTTACACGAAAACTCTAGTGGAATCCACTGTGGGGTAGACTATTCATAGCCCGTGCTGTTAGGCTTAAATAGATTTGTGTTCGGTTTAGGCTGGCATTCCTTATTATTATTGCACAACCCAGGTGATGATCTACCTCCTGCCATTCGGCAGAAAGCAATTCAAGCCCGCAAGGGTAGCTTGGACATTGATTTCATGTGTTGTTTTGGTGTAGCCTAGCTATATATGCTATAGCTAGTGTTCGGCCATGATATAATAATGCCACCAACTAAGATCGGAAGTATGCGGACTTGCTGGATGAGTTTATTCGGTGTGGTGAGGTTTGGACCAGCAGCAGCCTGGTGCAAAACTCGTCATCAACTGAAAGATCCAAGCTAGCAGGAGGCCGCAGCTACAAGATGTTCAAAGACATTGTGAAGGAACACGGACAAACCGACGCCGAGGGTCTACGCGAGGACAAGAAGGAGAAACAATCTACATTGGGTGACTTCCAACCGGGGGTGCCATTCTGGTATCCGCATCCGGACTTTCCCAAAAGCCTTGATCTTTGGACTTATGTTATGATATGATTTCGATAAAGTACCTTTAAGTTTGCCTGTTGTTACTCTGATGATGGGCTCTTGAAACTTTGAAAGCTTTGCAGACCTGAGGCTCACGAATTGTTCCTCTGTTTCGATGGCGCTACTCTTTCGACATTGAACGAGAATTCCGTGCACACTGAGGAGAGTGTGGCTGTGAATCTGGACAGTGGATTGACCCGTGATCTGAGGTGCCCTTGACGGTTTATGACCCCACTATTCGGTCTGAGCTTGTGGCTAGGTTTGTTGTGTACTGTAAATCCGCTAGAATACAGATCTAGATAGTGGTAGTACAACTTCCACATTAATGCAACAAGCTTTGCCAAGTCTAAGTCCCAGAAGTCCGAGAAGTGTCAAAGCAGAGGTTAGACCTAGTAATTTATAATTATTAGTATTATAGTTACATAGTACATTTTAATTATACAATTATAATAGTATAATTGTAGCATTATTATACTAGTAATGAGTAATTAATTTATACGATACAAATTTCATATACAACTAGCACACTCCTCACCCCAATAATCAAGACACCTGGATGCTGAATTGGGGCCCATTAGAAAAAACCTTCAACCTTCTTCATCCCAGGTCCGGTCTGCAGCCGACTGTCTCGGATCCCACCGGATGTGGAAGGTCCTTGCAGCCAGCACTCAGCTCCGATAGCCTTGGTGGAACACCCGGTGGCAAAGGCAAAGGAAAGACCAAGACGAACCCCAAGGGCAATACCGAACCCAACAAAGCGAAGAAGGCCCCCAACTACGCTGGCAAAGCCAACGGGAAGGTGAAGCTGGGCCGAACTACCTTGACCGATGCCAAGTATTGGATAAGGACGATCCACGATGACCAGAAGATCCCGGACCCCAGCAAGCGCAAAGTGCACCTTACCTAATTATAAAGCCTAATAATTGTGAGGTAGTTAGCTAAATCTAGTGTACTTATTATATAGTCTGCATTCGTATTCTATTGCAATGCATTTTAAAAATATCTAAACACAGTTAGGCCTTATATTTAAAGCGATGCCACATAATTTCACATCCGAAATTAAACCTAACTCCCATCGGAAGTCCACTAGCCACCAACAAGCCCGAAGCTATCCAGTGTCCCATGGGCCATGCTCCACCATTGCCCTAAGCCCTCAGCCCCTAAGCCCTTCCCCCTAAAAGCCTAACCCCTTAAATCAATGTGTTAACATCCCAGGTCCGGTGATTTGGCCAAAGGCTACATTTCCCAGATCCACCTGTACCAGAGCCCGATGGAAAAAGCAACGGAAGCCTTGGATTGGAAACTGGTTGAAGGTGTAAAGGACGAGGCCACGTTAGCCCCGCTCGTGACTACCCTCGACACTGCTGTGGAAAACTATGGCAATGCTATCCGCCCAATCAAGGCACTCTTCGTTGCCCAGCTGCATAATTGCCTTCGGCCGTGGTTTTCGTTTGATTCCCACTAGCAATGTCTTATCATATCATATCCGATCTAAGGCTGAGCCTGACCCCAACAAGGCCTCTAAGAGTGGTGGCTCGAAGAAGCAAAAGGGCCCGGGCAAATCTGCCTGAAGAGTGCATGGGGCCACTCGTTGATTTTGGGATCCGGATTGCACTATACGAACACGTGTGAGATATCACATGTGCTGGTATGTGAGTGGAGCCATTCGGTCATGCATCCGACTGCCCCAGCTGTACAAATCTATAACAGCAATAAGTCCTGGCCCTGAACCCCGCAAATGTAAAACCCGTACATTGGCAGGTTGTGCTTGAGCAGGGGTACATCAGGCTTAACAAAGCTGGCTAGCACAGTCGGTGAGTGACCTTAGTTCATGGCAAAGCAACACCAATTGCAATTGCAAGTACAGTGCATCCTTGTGTTAGACAGACTTGGGCAGAAAAGCCCTTAGTGTGGGGTGTGTTACCGTGCATCAGTGAAGCTACGATGCCCTCACTGACAAAACTGGGACCTTTGCCTGATTGCCTTCTTGTCATGCAATGAGCTTGGAAAGTGCACAGCCTGGCCACTCTGACCCTTGAACTGAAATCAAATTGTGTCCTGCGCAGATGGCCTTCGATACCGTGCGGGTCATCTATGCCAGCAATTGCACTCGATGATCTCAGCTGGGGACTGATATCTATGCTCTAATATTAAGGTTTTGCTTGGGTGTGCAAGCTTGTGTTCGATACTTCTATGATGGGTCCGATAAGGCTTTTGACCTAGTGGTGTGGAGTCAATTCGGTGCTTCGGTGTTTAAGGGATTTGGGGCTTGTATGTGTGTTGGGGAAACGGCCATGTTTGGGCTGGACATTGATGATGGTCCAACGGTTGTGATGCACCCCGACACTGAACCCTAGCTTAAAACCCTACAGCCCTAAAGGCTTGAATCCCTGCTGCAAGTGTATCATGATCAGGCTCAAGTATCCTATAATAGATAAATATAAATCTTGAACTGTGACTAGCTATAGAGCCCTGAACACTGTATGTATGACACCCGAAGGAACTAAGTACTTATATATTAAGTATAATTAGGCATACCCAAAGCAATAAAGAGTGAAAAACATCAGCTACACTTCGGCCCAGCGTGTGGCCCATGCTGCTGTGCAGGACTTCCCGACATTACAGCCTGGTTGTTTTAAATTCTTGGCCACTGTATTTACACGAGACCCATCAACTAAATTTAATCATATTATAATTTTACACAAGTCTAGCTAGATGCTATGAGTATCTAATAACCCGTTCAGTACACTTGCTCAGCTTAACACCCGATGCTCGAACCCCAGCACAACATCATTTGCACCAGGCATGTTTAACCTCCAACTGAAGTGTTGTCAGTATTGATATATACATACCCTCATCCCTTAAAACCCGGATCCAAAACCCTGAAAACGGAGCCCGTGTACCCGCAGACCCCCAATAAACCTCCAATCCGAAATTAACTGCAGGACTTCGCTGCCAATGATTTCCTCCCCGATGGCGGATTGAATGCCTTGGCAACCGCAGGGGCGGAGGGTATGCATGCTTCGAACATCGAGCGCGATGTTCTTCGACGTACGACGCCGGCCGGTTTCCAAGTGTGGAACTTAGTACGTAGCTATATAACTTAAGTACTAGTACTAAAGCTGTGAACTCAGCTGTATCGAAACGAGTTCGAATCGAATATCTCACTAGCTCTAGCTGAAGGTGCCGATCCGACAAGTGTCGGTTCCTGTACGTGTACGTGACAAAGGAACATGGAAGGTTGTGCAGCGGATACTTGGCTCAATAAAGTATATGCAATCATGATCGTCTATGTGCATGTGCATATGTCGTAAATACAAATAATCGACTAGATAATCAAAAACTAGATGGAGTGTGATCATATGTGGCACCCTGCAGGTCAATGCCATTGGTGTTGCCACATGACATCCTACATGGATTACATGCAACAGGCCGCTTGGAGAAATTATCCCCAAAAGAAGCCATCCACGAGTATTGGGAACATTTCAAAGCTCATGAGTCAAGCCACATTCAGTGGCCGATGGCAGCTGACCGCAGCATGGTACCCATCGGCATCCATGCCGACGATTGCCGGTACACCGAGCACGGGCAGAAATTGATAGTGGTTTCAATGAACTTTTTATTGGATGGGGAGGTTCAGGATCGCTACCCGTTGTTTGTCATCAGGTGTGCCACTTATCTGATATGAGTTATATTAATTTTCATTGATGTTGGGTGTTCCGCTGGTGATGTGGCCATCGACAATGCCCGAGGCTTTAAGCACTGGCTTTGCGACCCTCCAGGCCTACATGCGTCCTGTCACCTGGCTATTTCTAGATCTTGGTAATCAATGGCTGTACGATACTAGTTTTCAATTGTTTGACTGTCTATAATGTCTAATGATATTTTGAAGTAGTACGAGAAAATACAGCTAAGATAGCCGCATCCTTCAACTTGGCTTACCTGGGAATTCGTCCGCTGCCTGACTCCGTGGATGTGGACAACTTGCTACCTGAAGCCATGATCGATCCACCCTTCGACTCAGTCGAGCACTATCCTGCATGCTACTTCAGTGAAGTACGAGGCGACTGGAAGATGATGAAGGACCTGTCTACTGACTAATGTGTGTACATGTACATGTAACAAAATAGCTTTACAATATTTTTGGGGGCCGGTTGATTCGAAAATTAATTAGTATCGTAGATAATCTTAGAGCCCGGACCTTTGACCCTGAAATTCCTGGCTGATTTGACATTTTATAGTGCTTAAACAACTATCCTCTCTCTAACCCCCATTTACTACACTCATTCACTCAATGCCCACACCCATGCCATAAAGAAAACCAATAAATAACCCTACAGGAACTGCTGAATTTGGGGGTGGGATGGAACAGCAAGTGTCTGTGCCATCACTGTCTGGTATCCGACAGCAACTACTTGAAGTTTCCCAGCCAGCTGTTCTACCAGCCACGGCGGTCGTGGAATGAGTTTGTGGATGTCTGCAGACCTTTGGATGGTCAGAGAAGTGACGAGCCTCCATAATCAGTACGGTTATTCGATGATTTTAAGTCTGGCATCTCGGGATTAAGCATGTTTAGTAAACTGACACATAATAAGAATAATATGTAGATTAGCATATATGCATCATTTGCACTCTATCTAAGGCCACCTGTTGGCCATCCGCGGCTTTCACCATTCCTGCCTACGGTGGTGCACCATGCACAGTATCAATTTAGGCATTTGTCACTGGGCAGTGGCCTCTTCCCTGATCAGTCTTTTGAAGATTCCTGCTACTGGGGTGCAAGGCATTTTTGGTGTAAACAGAGTTTTCCAGCAATAAAATCATGGTCCCACAATGCCTGTGAGGATTCTTGCTGAGGATTTGTGGCCAGCGCCACCCCGAACCCAGGCCAAAGACCGGTTGAATGTTCGATTGGCTCTGGCCTATGGTGACTTCCTTGCATGGGCCCGTGAAAAGAAAATCGAGTATCGTGGTCGCAACACATTTATTGGGATCTCAGAAGCTACATATTCTCCATATAAACGAAGCTGGGAAACCTTCACCACTGCTGTGGCCAACAGGCCCCGAACCCCTAGAACCAATGCGCCCAAAACCTGGACAACTTGATATTCTAATGCCCACTTTCACCCTAACAAGAACCATGAACCTTATAGCACATTTGCATTTGTTGCATTCCTGTTTAAGCTGATCTGAGGCACTCACAGCCGGAGTTTCATTCGAAGAATCTTCGTGATATGGGCAGTGGCTATGCAGACATGAGCATGAAGGCATACAATGTGTCTCAGTTGCATCGGGTGCTTGTTGCTTTCTTCGATACAGTATTCAAGCTCGGGTTTGACTTGTTGCCTTAGGCCCGAGTCGTGACAGGGTGGCTCTCGGATTTATTGATTTCACTTTATGCCACCTGTGACCATTGCAAAGACATGGAGTTCCAAGAGATGACCAAAGTAATGTGCCGTTGCTGCAATATAGTTTTTGCTGGGACTTCACTCTTCCAGAGTCTAGGGAGAGAGTGGGAGTGTAAGAGATTCTAGAGAGAGAGAGAGAGTGAGAGAGACAGAGAGATGGACAAAGAGTGCAGGTTTTGGCTCAACGAATATTTTCAGCGCATGGAGAAGTATGATCGATTCTTGGGCCCAGCCGAGAAAACCGGCTTGGGGGAGGCATGTGTGGCCCGGCTGTTTAATTAATTGTACGCACAGGTATTTTGCTAGCTGTTATGTCTGCATGCAAAAACCGGCAACTTCGATTCTGAAATACGGCAGCTCAGGATCTGTCGTGTCTGGCCTACGCCAATTTGGCTGTGATCTGTGCAAACCGTCAGGAGCGGCTTTGGGGATTGCGTCCCAAGTTCCATGTGACTTGCTGGCATTCGGTGTGGCCTGGTGTTCTGCAGATCTGCTGCTGTACATTTAAAGACCGAGGCATACCAAGAGATAACACATATTGCCATGCTGGATGGCAGCCCCGATAGATTTAACAGATTTGTGATTTTCAAGTTCGAGGTTCGCGAATGAACATAACCGGAGCTAAAATCGATCGGTGACCCCAGGACAAAATCCAAAATATCATCACACCTTTCGAGACGAGTCCTACATGGGGACATGCAAAGGCAGGTCCTGCATGAAGACTTCTTAGCATCATGATGCCATAACCAGTGTCGGTTATTTATAGAGCTGTGTATGCTGCTGGAAATATGTTGCCAGGCATCGCGAGGATGTGCCACAGAGGAAGCTTGGAAATGAGCTTCACAAGACGTGTCTATGGCCAGTGACTCGACTGCACTGGGATTTGTGTCCAGTTCGATTTGTCGCATTCTAGACTTGCACTTGCAGCCTGCGCTGCATGAGGTTCCCAGATATGCCATAATTCATGCGAGACGGTCGATGTGATTGCTGTGTGGTACACGACAGTGATCTACGATCGAGTGCATGTGCAATCGATGCAAGATTTCGCAAGTGAGTGCGAAGGAAAACTGACTGGCGTTTGTTCAGAGCTGGCATATGTGAAGCATGACCTGTGATGTCATTGCTTTTGTTTGCATGTGCATGACCCAGTAATATGTATATATACACATTATTCTAGCATGTTCCTACATATACTTATATCCGATATATCGAAAACACACCCAGAACGGTCTTATGTGCCTAACATGCTCCAGCGAGACATTTCCCGCAGAAGCCGCAAATCTTGATACCTTTGGACCCTCTGGGTAGAGTAGCAAGATCTGAACATATAATTTGCAACAACTTCTATCATGGCCTTCACGGGAGACTTGAACCCAAGTCCCGAACCCCGGAAGTGAACTTCGAGCCAGCGAAACCAAGCACGGGAGTGAACGGGGTTCGGGAAACACCTGAGCTAAAGGTGTTACCTCGCTTCAAACCATGAAACTTTCGGCAAACATGCCAAAGTGTCGACTTCGCCGCAGAATCGCCCATGGGGAACAGGTCGAATCTCTGTGCGAAGAGTGCCGCCTGCCATGGCATTTTGCAGGCTAACGTTGCAAAGAGCCCTCCGACACCCGCACAACTTGAATTCTCAGAGACCAGTAGATCAGTAGCATTCAAGTGCTGAAACTGCTCCCTCCGATATATAATTCTTGTTGGTGTGCTCGCATAATACCAATGAGGCCTGCCCTAATTTGGAGCTGTTCTTTGAAGCCCATCGAAAAGTATTCTGCTGCTTAAGAAGACATACTACACTTTCAGCAGAATTCTATCTTCAAGAACGCCGAGACATCTGCTATGAATTCCGAAGGCAAATCCAGCCAGTCCAACAACGAGACTCAGTAAGCATCCTGTCCTGTTTTGCCTACTTCCAACATACCAGGGCTTGTACGGTCTGGGGGTGTAACTGCCTGGAGTTCAGGCTGCAGGGCGTAAGCCGAACATAGTTAAAGCGTTTCATGTGCTGGGGTGTCTGTTTGTGTTGAAGTTTACGCTTTCAGAAGTCATGCTTCCACAATCACAATCCTGAAGGCAGCCCTGTTGAACCATTCAACCCCTGCCCCAAGCTTTGGAACAAAGAAGAGTTGCACAAAGAAAAGCCTCGGGCCTTGCCCCGGGTGATCTAATGATGATGTCCAATAGCCCTACATAGCTATTCTTATACATTGCCGGTCGCAGAAGTAAGTGCAAGAGTACTGCCATCCTAACTCCCCAAGTCGACTCTGAATCCTACTCCGAAAGTCGACTCCGAATCCGAACTCCGAACCAGCTGGGGTTCAAGGCTCCGAAAAGTCACAAAAGGGCTGTGGCCTCGAGGTCCCGACCATCCACCCCTGACCAAGTTGAGACGGCCAAGACCGGGCGTTTAGGCTAAAGGCTTCGATGACGTGCTATGGGGTTCGGGCACCGGGGGCGGGAGGGTTAGGGTTGACGGGACGAGGGATCAGTTTCATGTTCTTTGTGAAATGCTGAGGCTCGGGTTTTGTCATGATCTTATAAAGGCTGTACTTTACTGGGTTTTATGAAAGTTCTATATGCTGGAAGGTTTGAAGACCTGGATGAAGGTCTTCTCAATGAAGGAACCAGCACACCCTGTCAAAGCATAAGCCCTTCACTCCCACATGTACCACGCAACCCTTGCCACCTGTAAGCATCAGTCAAGGTAGCAAACTTCTACTTGCGTGAATGACGAACACAGGTGTTCGGCGCACTGAGCATCGGTAAACGCCACACTCCAAAAACCACCCTTTGGGCCGCTAGCAGCTTCAAAAGCAAAATCCTGGTTTCTTCACACCGCTTGACGCACGTGTTTCGCCATAGAGCTTGAATTTAAGACATCAAGGGACATCAAGTAAGGGTTAGTAAACCCTAGCCTAGCTGCCTGCCTTCGCTTCTTGCTGACTTGTACGAGTAATAGGGGAACCGAACCAGGAAAGGTCTTTGCTCTAGACTGTTTAGTCAGGAATGTAAACCATCAGTGGTTCAACCCTAGACTGCGTAGTACTTGAGGGTTGCAGGACATGCAGACCTCCGCTTAGCAAACCCCTTTCTTTCACGGCCTTAAGGCAGGATCGTATTGTGAGCCTGGTTATGGGAGTTGCGGCTACTAGTGGCTACTAGTATTTTTGAGGGGTACATCATGTTCAGGGGGTGTTCAACCTGAAGCCCGTTTTAGATGGACTTCGGCGTCCTCCAAGCTTCTTGATGCCAACCAGGAATTTCAAGATCTGCTGGCTCGCAGCCTCATCAAGAAAATCATTGCTGTGAGGGTGAAAGGCCCTACATGCAAAACGTAGTTTCAAGATTCAGGATTTAGCTTCGTGGCTTTTTTGGCATCAGGGTAGCTTCGGAGCTTTACGGCTGGAGATTGTATGAGCCTTAGTATTCGGGCTCTCAAAGGGAACTCCGCAACTCCAACCTCAATAGGACAGCGTAGGGATTTCAATTTCAGGTTCAAGATGCGGAGATGTAGCGCTTCCGGTCTGAAGGCGAATGGTATGCAATACGTGAAGACATGGCTCTATTAAGTTCAACAGCGCTGGTTGCATTCTGGGTATGAAGTGCCCAATGCCTTCAAGAAGTACTGACGTAACCACGCCTACAGTATCAAACAGCCGTACCACCAGTAAATGGCCCAAAGCCCCAATCATCAACTCCAGACAGGTTTCCCTCTATGAACCGGACCTACGTCCAAAAGCGAAACCACACCGCAAAGCTGAACATCGCAACACTGAAACCCCAAGCCTCCAAAAGAAGCCCTGATACGACTACACTAAAAACCCCAAAGCCCAACAACACAAACCCTACAGAAACTTCGATGCCCCCTGAAGCCCTAAAATCTTAAACCCGAAAGCCCCACTTTATAGTGACCCTTCATAAAGCCTAAACCGTAAAACACCGGGCACCCCCAAGCCCAAAACTGTGCTCAGTATGTAATGGGGCCTTCTCTGGATCCGGCTGCTGCTCCTCAGGCTCCGGAGCCTGTCAGAATGGGGCTCCATGGGGGGTTGAGGGTTAAGGAATTCGGATTTTTAGCGTTACGTAGAGTGGTTAAGGAATGATCAGCGCCTTTCACGTTTAGGGACGTTGTGGGTCCAGGGTTTCGCACTTCTGGGTTCTGTGGGTTGTAGGGTTTATAGGCTGTTGCAGGAGCCTTTAAGCAATTTATAAAGCTAGTGAAGTTTATTTTGCGTCGTATCTCAAGGTTGCAATTTCTTGTTTCATCGTTTCGGGCTGACAACTGTTTTGCTTAGTTTAGGGGGTTGGGTAGCTTAGGGCTATTCGACTCTCAGTTTCGGACACTGCAGTCGGGGCATGTGCCATGGTCTGGTCGACGACGTGATACCAACGTCTTCAGACCAGGGACCCCTTAGACTCCATCATGGTGCATACTGGTTAAGACATGTTAAGACTGTATAGGGTTCAGAGGTGCAGGGCTGTCCTTGCAAGCGCCTATTTCATGTTGTTCAACCTGCGACCTGCCTTTGCTTAACATTATAAAGCAGCCCGCGCACAGGGTTTTTTCTTCGCAAGTCTTGGCATCTGCGATTCGAAGCCTGGACACCGAGCATGTCCCCAAACATGCACGACTTTCGCACGCGACCACTGGGAAGATCCCAGAACCTCTCTTACCGCGTGTTTACTCTGGTCAGGTGTGTTGAACTCAGCCGCTATGAGAACACAGTTCTCTTTCGTGTACCCCTGGCTGTTATCCAACCGCTCTAGAGACATTTGCCAATCGACATGCGGCTGATCGTATCGCAGTGGCACACCTGAGTAGAAGCATCGCCCACTCTGCGCTAGCAACATCTGCAGGATGTCGCCATAATTGATCTCACACACATGCCCGGCACGTGCAGATCTACACCTGGCATTTGTTACCAGTCTGATGGTCCGGCCCCGAAGGCTTCTGGTGTATGCGCGGTAATATTCCAGACTTCCCTGAGCATATGAAAGGCGAGGGCGCTCCAGAGCAAGACTCACATCCGCATGAAGTCGCTGGACATCCACGCTGAAACCACCGAGGTTGCTCACGAAGGCAACCTTTTGAGCGGACCACTGTGCCGTGCCACGTACGTCCTGTTCACGAACACCCCTGCACCTGCTGAAGTCAGACGAGTTGAACTCACCCGCGACGA
The DNA here is from genome assembly GCA_905221615.1 of Symbiodinium sp. CCMP2592. Classification (NCBI taxonomy): domain Eukaryota; class Dinophyceae; order Suessiales; family Symbiodiniaceae; genus Symbiodinium; species Symbiodinium sp. CCMP2592. The sequence goes on from CAJNDT010000001.1 coordinate 398,421, forward strand.
ACACGCAATTGTCTCGCACATATCCTTCTGAGTTATCCCGCCTTTCCAGCGAGAGGCGCCAGTGCGTGCAAGGACGCAGAATCTCCAGTGCAACTCCAGAGTAGGCGCACCGTCCCTCCTGTTCCAGTAGCATGTCCAACAACTCGTGCAAGTCGATACTGTGACTTCTGCCTTTTTTGACGGATCTCGCCTTCGATGTAGCTGCCAGCCTCAACAATGTGCCTCGCAATGTGCCATTGTAGTGCATCCAGGCACTACGCTCACAGGAGTTGCATCTCGATCGGCCTTTGTAAAATGCATCAGGCTCGAGATATCTTCCGCAACCGTGGCAGGGTAGTTCCCCTAACTGATTCGGTCTGCGGATGCATCTCGGGTATGACGGGTATGATCTGTGCGGTACATGCCTGGCTTCTGCTGCCAGCTCAGCCAGCGACGTCAAGTAGTGCACCGGAGGTGCTGTGGCTGCTAGCTCTGCTTCACTGACTTGATTCGAGAGTGTGGATCCGGATAGAGCTGGTTTGCTTGCTTTGGTAAAAGCTCGGCCACAAACTTTGTGTGGTTTTGGCCTGGCCGACTGCAGGATCCGTAAAAGTTTTGCCCACATCGTATCTCCATGAAACTCGCTCAGAAGAGCCTCAAACCGACTGCTCCATCGACGTTTCTTGCATTAAGGGAAGAGTCAAAGTCGCGCACATGCGAATTTGATCAAAAGGAGCTGCCTAGCCTTGATTCTTGAGGTCGGGATGCATTCGACAAGGATGGACACCCCCGCCCTGAAGTCTACAGTTCTTATTGAAGTCGTCAAACCCTAAACAGACAAGGCCGCATGTTTGTCATATCTGTCTGTCCCTCTTCCGATCCATCGCTATCGTTCGGCCGTCCATGAGTATATATACATATGTATATATATATATATGTATATATATATATACACATATACATATAAGTATATATACACACATAACGAATACATGTGTATACACATGTATATATATATATATATATAGATATACATATGTCAACCTTTGTCACAATATACCTATCTATTTATCCATATCTATCTGTCTGTATGTATGTTACACCACTTTGGGTTTGTCGATGCCTGCTTTCGAAACGTGTTGAAGGCGCTGCCTCCGAACATCCATCACATCATACTCAGAAAAAAAACCAAAGGTGGATCTTGCCGGGTTAGTGATTCTCTGTATATATGTACAGACACACACACACATACCATAACAAACCCGGATAGCAATAGCAACAACACCAACACCGATAGCAGCAACAACAACAACCACAACCATTTCATGTTACACCAAGGATAACCGAACTAGTAAATGGCAAAGGTTCTTCCGGTAAAAGTAGCAGCATTGATTCATGACAGTGACAATGGCCAAATAGTACCAGTAGTTTTTACAATAAACCATTCGAGCTGGAGGTCCGAGCTGACCTCAAATGCAGATTTCTCTCCATCGGTGAGGAAGCCTACGTCGCCGGCATCCGTCAGAGACTGAATCTAAGCCCTCCACTTAAGCCCTCAAACCTGAAGTGCTGAATCCCGAACCCTGAACTTAAACCCCTAAGTCCTAAAGCCCTTAAAGCACGCAACCCTAAAGTCCTGAAACCGCGACGGCTCATCCACAACCTCACGCGCACACACACACACACACACAGACAAACACATCGGCAGTGAGTTCTAGTATTCCTGGAAATGAAGCTGTATGAAAGCAAAGCAAGTGTGCATGTCACCACAACCTGCTCTGCTTAGACACCCTGAAACTGCAATGAGCCATGAAACGCCGAGAACCCTAAAGACCAGCAACAGAAACGGGCCAGTGTCGCCTGGGGCTCTTGAGCAGGTGGGGCTACGTCTGGCACTGGCACTGGGGGCGTCTCCTGGGCTGATTCCGGAATTGAATGGCCTTTTGGCGTTGAGTCGGTTTCTTATATTTCTCTGTTCGAAGTTAAGTGTTGCTAGGCTTTGGGATTCGGGCTCAGCTTTTGGGGGAAGGGGTGCAGTAGGGTTGAGTGAGGACGCAGCGATCACTGTTTCCAGCACACATGAATGACGCCCTGGTGATGGACTTGAGGATGATGGCTCTTTGACTGGGACAGAAGAGGTGGCAGGGCATGCGCGCATGGTAAAATGGTGTTTTGTGGTGACCTCTGTCCTTTTTACTAGAGACACCCGAAGAGGTGAGACAACATCGCCTTTACCGAGACTATGGAGTTTCGCACTCGAAGAAAATGATTGATTCGGAGTTACGCAAAGAACTTTCAGCTCAGTGGATGGCGGCTTTCGAGAACTCCCAGTAAATCTGTCCGGATGAGTTCCAACACCAAACAGAAGAAACAAATGAAACAGCCACTACATCAGAAAAGAACGTATGACCCGTACAATCTCCAGGCCAAAGCCCGAGGACGACAGCCTATAGCCCCTATAAGTCCCCAAACCTTAAAACACCAAAACCGATGTGCAAGCACAAGAGCATGCAAGAGCAAAGCGCTAAAGCCGATCCCAACAACTAATCGCAAGAATCCCGGGCCTCCACCTGCGGCCGTGGAGAGCCCCGTGGCGAGGGTGAGAGGCTGGGCAGTCGGCCCTGGCAAGCAGTAACAAAGGGAAGCCTTAGGACTCATGGGTTTAGGCTTTATGAGGTGTCTAGGGCTTGGGGCTTAATGGTTTTCTGTGTATTAGATAAACTTGTGTAGGTGACGAAGGGAGGCTTCAGGGATATGGTTGCCAGGGGACCGAAATATCCAGACCAGGTTTTTTTGGTGAGCCTTTCTAATGCACATATTGTCGGATATACTAATGATCGAATACTACTACTACAGTACTTGCTCAGGCACCTGTAGTATGGTTTAGGGCTTAGGATCGAGTTGGGGTTCTTTCGGGTTGCGTGCTTCGGAACTTGGCCAGTGGCGGCTCGGGGTTGAATTAATGACGCGTGTTCCCAGGGAAATTCTAACTTAGCGTTTGGGGTTTAGGTTTAGAGTTTGGGATTTGTGGAGAAGGGGCATGTTTTTGCTGAATGAAGCTGGTAGGCCCGCTCGAAAAGTTGCAGTGTCGCCACCATCATCCCTACCCCACCACCACCGTCTCCATCATGACATTCTTACAAGCGATCTCTATCACGACGGTAAGCACCACAGATAAACTCAAGGTTAAAGCCGTTCACCCTGAGTGGCTTGGGAGCCGTGGCCATATACCCTGTGCTGTGTTGCGTTGCTCCGAATGTTGCTGCGGTGCTGTGTTCCATCTTCAAGCCTGTCAACAGTGATAACAACCCCAAGCTCCTAGACTCAGACCCTGGCTTTAAAAGCTCAAGCCGTAAAATCCCTCAATCCTACACCCTAAAACCCTGAACTGAAGCCAGGCCCTGATCAACGCGTCCGTCCCAGCTGGTTTCAAAGCGAGCTTGCGGTACAGTGCTGGCGGCACATCGTGCAGCAGTGCACGCAAAGCACTGCTCATTGTGCTGATCTACCTCACTGCCTCGATGTTGCACCCCGTCACATCGGCTTGGTTTGTCAGGCATGTTGATTTGGCTCCCGCCCAGGCGATCGACCGGTCATCGTTTTAGAGCTCAAAGAACAAGCCGGCCAGCATCAAGAGTGTTCGTGATTTGCTGGATTCTTTGGTCAACACCTCGCTCGAAGACCCATTGTCACGAAAATAAGTCAGCTTCCGGGATTGTGCCGACCCTAAACCCGCGCTTGCGGAAGGACCCCCTTATAAACTTTGCAGGAACGTCAACAGAACCCGAGACCCTGAATATCCCCCAAACCCTAAACCTACTTATGGAACCAACTTCCCCTGGCCCTAAACCCTCAACCCCCAAAACCCCACCCTAACTAACCCTAAACCCTAAACCCTCAACCCCCCAAACCCACCCTCAACCCCTCAACCCCCAAAGTCCCAATCCTAAGCCCTCCCTCAAACAAGGCGGGGCCTGTGACCGACCCTTTTGGTCCCCAAAGGCCGCTGGGCCTGGGCCGGGGCCTGGCTTCCACGCGGATGTTTGGGGGTTTGGCAAAGGAGATTTAGGGTTTCGGCGCGAACACTCGGACAATCCAGGCGAGGCATATGGTTCGGAGTCTGACAAGTGAAACGACACTAAAGGAAGGATATACGCTCTCGCAAACTCGGACACAGCCAGACGAGGTTCTTGGTGCGCATGGTCGGACTAGGGGGCAGCTCAACTCGATTCTGAAAGACAGCTCACAACCAAGTTAGAACCACAAAGGACTTCAAGTCGAGCATTCCCCACTGAAAAGGGGTTTCTCGTTGGAAACCTCAGGAGGTGCGGGAGTCAGGTTCTCGCTAAAACCTGGAGTTTTAGGGTTTTGGGCTTTCTAAGGGGTCCTATATTGGTGCTTTCTGGGGTTCTTTCCACGACCGAGGTGATTGGGTCAGGTTCCCTCGAGGTTTAGATTGTGCGTGCTTCGGCCTGAGGGCTGCGGATGCCCTACTCGGGGTTCTCAAACATTCTGAATGAAGATCTTAGGAGCTGGGTACCACCGACCAAAACAGGTTGATCTTGCAGTTAATGTTAGGCATTCATTCATGTACACCAAACAGGTACGCTCTTGAGTCGAGGGGTTCTTTGAGCCTGGGGCTTTCTTGGGCTCAAGTTTCAAGGTTTAGCTGAGGGTCTTGAGGGTCCAGGGCTGGGCATGGCTACTGGCTCAGCCACCCCAGAGCCCAAACGCTTCCTCGCCCCTACGAACACTGGCTTTTTGGGGGCCTTAAGACCCTACACTCCCATGCCCCCAAAAAGTCTATAAGCCCAAGCCCACTTGCCATCTCGTGCCTCGGCGCTTAGCCAATGCAGAAGCCATGGCTACATGAGTCAAACCGCAATGCTCTGGGCATGAGCTGTAGATTCGGGGTGAGGGTCGTTGTAAGGGTCTAGTAACAGGTAGGCTTTGGGAGTTTAGAGTTCGGGGTTGGAGGTGTAGGGTTTAGGTTCAGGGCTTAGGCTGCAAGGATTTGGGGCTCAGGATTAAGATATGCTGTCATCATAGCATAGTGCTATAAGCCCTAAACCTGAACTAAACCTTATAGAAACCCTTTAGGCTGAAAGTCCAAGCCCTCGGCTATTCAACAGCCCGGCGCTCGCTGCTTTCGCGTGCCCGGCGGAAGGCTTGGGCCGATTCTGCTCGGAAGACGGGGCTGGTGGCGTCACCAAAACGGTTTGAGTGACTGGGGTAGGGCTTTTAGGGTTGAAGGCTTTGGGCTGAGATAGGGGTGTCGGGTTTCAAATTTAGAGTGACCGGGGTAGAGCTTTTAGGGCATACGGCTTAGGGTTCAGAGCAGTTTAGGGCTCAGTGTTTCGGTTTTCTTCGGGACTGTACGATGCAGGGCTTGAGGTTCAGGTATCCAACATGAAGCGCAAGCTTTCAGGAGCCTGCTCGTGCCACACAGGTCGTACAGCTCCTTTAAGTCTATGAGAAACGCCATGTCGCTATGCTGCAATGCCATACACATCAAACTGGAACCCAATGAGCCTCGCATCTGAGAAGCTCAGATCTCCACTGTGACCCCAGCACCCTAGGTCCGGTTTAGCCTTGAGGGTTTAGGCTTTTTCTTTTGACGACCCTTTTCCATCTGCATGAACGTCGGGCTTAGGGCCCTAAAGCTTAAGCCCCATAAACTTCAAAATCTAAGGCAGGGATGCTGTTCGCAGACTAAGGGCCTGTTCCTTGAACCCTTATCGTCATGTCCATCGTTCGGGGTTCAGGACTTACGTGCTAAGAGTTAGAACAGAAAGAGTCAATTCTGAAATCCAACACCCCGAAATTCCGACAGTGAAACCCATAATCCAAAAACGCTGAAGGCTGAGCCTTACAACTTTGCAGTCTGGGGCACATTATCTGGAACCACTACACCCGGAGCCCGCATCAATCAGCCAAACTTACCCAATCAGCTCGGCAAAACCTATATCCTAAATCGCAAGCAAACCCTAAACCCTACACAGTCCATCTTGCCCTTGACGGCCATGGTGACTGCCTCGGGACGACAGAGCTTCTAGGATTGGGCTCCAAGGTGGGGGAAATGGGGCCCTTTACACACTATACTGTATCCTTCGCGTATGACATGAGAGCCGGAACCCCTAAACCTGGAACCCCTGAGAGTAAAGCGGGATTGATTTTTTGACCAGTATGTGCTCTTGTTAGGGAACCCAAAGAACACTCCGTAGTGTTTAAGGCGATGTTTTGCAATATCTGGTTTACATCGACGTTTACAAAGAAATTGAGTTTAGTCGTGTTCGGAGTGGGTCTAAGTCACGGTTTGCGCTCTGCTTCTGAAGGGGCCGACACATGGCAAATCTAAGATCGTTTCGTACCAAAAGACTTCACACTTTCCAGCCACAGAAACCTGGCGCTGCGAGATAGGATAGCGGCTACCGGCTATCTGGTTCGAATTAGAACAGCTGAAGCAGATCAAAACACCAAACATTTAAACCCTTCTCAGCCAACCGCAATCCCTGAGAAGCCTACTACACAGCATCCAAAAATATCCAAAACAACGAAACCGTCTCCATCCACAACAAACGCCTTTATCAACTGCAGCATTGTGCGACCTTGCAGAAGAGCCTCATTTGCCAACAACTCGAAGACACTGTCTCAACCCTCTGCCCCATGTCAACAACAATCCTAGAACCCCTATGCCAGCTGGATTCGCCTGGTCAGTTTTATGGGGATCATATCGGGACGTGTTCTCCTACTTTCTCAGACCGTGAAATGAAAACCTGAAACCCTTCAAGCACTTGGTCCTGAAACCTTGACTTCGACCCTGGGCTTCTACAGTAGCGTTTAGAAGGGGCCCCCACCCTGTAATAGTGACTATAAGGATTATATTTAGGGCCCTATTATATATATATATATATATATATTCCCATTATTATTATTATTATACCACTATTACAGGGTGGGGGCCCCTTCTAAAGTAGCGTTTAATCAGGATCAATAGGGCCCGTGGCCCATGGTGAACCAGTCTAGGGTTTAGCGCCCAAGACCCATCTCAAAGTGGACTCCAAGGCCGCATCTGTCGCATGCTCTGCGGCATTGCCCACAATGGGAAGGAGGATGACCCCTATGAAGGCCTTCCAACACTTCTCTGAACTGGACAACATAGTCTCGAAATGCTTGGTTTGGGTTTAGGGCCATTTAGGGTTCAGCTAGCCCTTCCTTCACGGCATGTTTAACCGGTGCAATAAGTAGTGCGGCTGCCACAGCAATCAGACGGCACTTTTCTGTTGCACAGCGTCAGATTGGCCAGTGGGCTTGCATTGAGGTTGCAGTAGCCTTCTTACGGCTTGACATTCGTACCGAAGCCTGATGTGAGGGCTACAAGAAGCACCAAACAAGAATAGAGGCTTGTTCTACACAAGTTTCAGTGGAGCATGAAACTGCCAGTGCTACTGCCACTCCGGCTGCGACTGCTGCCACCAGTGCTACTTCTAATTGTGGGCGGCTTTGCTCCGAAATCCAGGCGGAGAAAATTTATCTCACACACACACACACTCTCTCTCTCTCTCTTGAAGTTGTGCCATGAGGATTCTGTACTCATCGCCGAAGTCAACATCATGATGATCGTTAGAGACGAAAGCAGTCTCAGCACCCCGGTCAGCACCAGAGCATCAACACTGATGGTATTTGCCACTGAAACAGCACGGAACTTCAAGGAAGAACAGCGATGACACCCCGGCAGCACCCAGCCTCTGGAAGCCCATAATCCTGGCACGGGGCAAGAAGGAGAGCATCGACGGCCCCGGAGGAAAGCACCGAGATCTTGTGGCCATAGGAAGTACCGTGCATGTGAAACGACGCAAGGGCATGTAGATGATGCTGGGGTTACCTGTCATTACCAGTATGTAGAAATCAGAATAAATGTGTACATATATATATATATAGAGAGAGAGAGAGAGAGAGAGAGAGAGAGAGAGAGAGAGAGAGAGCGGTCGACTGTGGGGCCTGGGTTTGGTTTCAATGCTTTTTATCGGGTTTCAACGTTAATGGCTCCAAAGCAGGAGCTTGTGTTTTGTGTCGGTAAAGCGCATACCACAAAGCAAGCATCACAAGTGTTTTTCGGAACAGCTTATTCGAGCTGTGCAAAATCGCTCTCCAACAGGCTCCACACCAGTGTGTAGAGCCTCTTAATCTGGGTTCTTGTGTAGCAGATCTTACAAGCAGAAAACGCTGTAAATATCGATGAATTCAAGACTCTCTAAAGAACGTCTCAAGGTAGGCTATAAGCTCGACAGTTTCTCTATGCAGCTCTGATAATCGGGCCTTTAAGAGTCTGGACTGTCTACCCAAAGCAAGCTTAGCCAACACCGCTGTTGGTAACAGTGTTTGAAACACCAATGTAGAGATTCAGCCTAATTAGCTGTCGAATTGCATTGGCATAGGGTTAACGAAATGTGGATGCACATAAGGGCCCTTGTTTTTGCGCGGTGAAGCAAAGTAAAGATGTGAGCGGGTTCAGCCTATGTACCTGTATAAAAGACTACCAAAGGCAAACTGTAATCGATGAAGATCTGGCTGCTGTCCTAGACTGGAATCCTACTTGTGTTGATGCTTATCCGATTCTGGCTTCTTCCGATACCTTTGTTCATAAGGTACCCCGTACCCCTTCGAAATAGCCAGTATTTGGATCAAAATCATTTGGATTACTGAAAAATGCTGCACTGGATACCGGGTCGGTTCCAAGCCATAACGGATCGTCCTCCTATAGTTCCTCAAACCGGTTTGGTCCAGGCCGTAGCACGCTCTCCATCCCTACACATAGCCTTACAAGAGATTTTGTATAGTTGAAATACTAAACACAAACATCTTGTGGTTTCACTCGATGAGCCTGGACGTATCAGCCGCACGCTGCTGCAGTGCGTTTATCTCTTTATACACAAAAGAGAAACACACGGGCCCGATTTCTGTTGCGCTTAAACGACCCACATGTTTACAAACAACCCCGCAAGTTTATAAGCAAGGCCCGGTATTTATAAACAACCCGTGAAAGTGTTCATAGAAGGACAAGCAGAAATCACCGCAAATACCAGTGTTTATTGATTTCAATTTATCCAACCAGGTCTTGGGGTATCTCACATTAACTCCACACTTTCCTCCATTAAGAAAAAGTTTTGTGACCAGCACTTAAGACTTGAGGGTTGGCGTCAATTGGGAATGGCTGCGCGCGTCTCGGGCGGATGGTGGATTGGTCGGCGGTTGTACCTTGTGGTGAACGTGCTGGTGGTGAGGGGGGAGGGGGGGGTGGCAGGTGTTGGACGTTGGCCGCATCATACCAAGACCTCTGGCGCCCCCCCCCCCACCTCGAGCGAAGCGTTTGTTTATAAACAGCGCCTGTGTTTATAAACAGCGGCCGTGTTTATAAACACAGTAAAGGAAAACTAAAACAAGTTTAACAACCCAACACATCACGATAAGAATTCATGACAAGAATCCTTGACAAGGCGATACAGACATCAATCAATTCAACAAAAGATGCGTGAACAGAAGGTTAAGAGCAGCAAGTAAGCATCACGAGCCCGATCCAAAGGCCTACGTAACTTCAAAAACTCCTTATACACAAACGCAGGCCCCAGGATCGACCGACCCTTCTGTATATATATATATATATATATATGTGCAGATAGGTACCTAGGTAGGTAGCTAGCTAGGCATGCATATATATATATATATATATATTTATACTTGTTGATATTTATTTATATATGTTTATTTATATGAACACATGTAGCTATCGTTATTGTCGTCTCTGCGGGTGAGGTTGCTAAGGCTGCTGTTTTGCTCAACCGGAGCATGTGTTTACACATCCATCCGTCTTGCAGAACAACGCAGAAAAAATCCCTAACCTAGGGGCCTTAATAATTAGAATAGGGTTTCGGGGGCTCACTATACTAGAACTATAATAAGGAACCCCCCAAAAAATGGTAACTCTTGAGGCCCCTGAATTAACCTTTCTGGTCAAAGCCCTGGGGCGCTTCAACTCCGTCCAGGCCCCGCTTGTAACCCGAAGCCCGGAAACCCGTGGAATTCTCGTTCTTAGGGCCTTAGGGTTTAGGCAAACTCTACAGCTCCCTCAACCGCCGCTAAACTCCAAAGCAACACGGTTTTGCAAACCGGTGTTTCCGACCAACCACCGAAGCTGACTGAATTTCTCTACCCCCAAACCCGCATCTGAAAGACCCAAACTCGAACCTTCCCGTAACCCTGACCTCGGTCACTCCCTCGATGGAGTCCACCAGGAGCTCGGAACAGAAGGCCACAGCCACCTTGAACCGAATATTCGCCGGCGTTTGCCGGGCTTTCTACGGTGTTTTCAGGAGAGCTACAGGTACTGCAGGGTCTAGGGTTTAGCTACAGCTACGATGGGGTTTTAGAAACCCGAACCCAAAGCCACCAAGTAGTTTTTAGAACCCTGAACACGAAGCCAAGCAAATCAGGACCGCTTCCGATATAAACCTCGTATCGAATTCAAGAACCTCGTACACTGGAAGAAGCTAAACAATAGGCCCTGAACCTAAAACGCGAAACCCTGAAACTCCATTGTGAGCAATTCCGGTTGAAGCCTTTTTGCTCCGACCCGCGCAGGTTTCACATGGTGGTCCTGGCAACTTGGCTAGGGGTTGGGGGGATGTAATATTCTATAAGCCTTAGGTGCTGAATATCCCAGCCCAAGACGGTTGACCTGTCAAAGACAGCAAGAGTTTATGTCCCCTAAAAAACTGTCAAAGGCTATCTGCCAAGTGCTTCAGAAGGTCATACTATCCCTGTAGTCTCCAATGTAATTTTTTTTGGTTAACTAATTATATATTAAGGATCCTATAAGGTAACCCCAAAAAGGAACTACAATGGAGACTATGGGTCGTTTTTGCCGAGTCCAAGCTCTGCCGATCAGCTGGGAAGCAGCACTGCATGATTTCACGCAACCCTGCATCAAACAAAACCCGAAATCTACTATAGGGGGCCCAAAATGGGGTTCCTTATGATGAATATCGTATAATGGTCCCCAAACCCTATTCTGATTATTAATTAAGGCCCCTAGACCTACTACTCAGACATTTATATGAGGGTCCCGAGTCTCGAGTATGGGATCTGAACCCGACGGAGGACTTGCGACGGCGGTGTAGGAGTCAGGCCTGGTTTAGGGCTTGGGGCTTAGTTTAGGGTTTAGGTTTTAGGGTGCTGTCGACTCTGCAAGTAAGACTTCTGCACATACTCCGACTCTACCTGTAGTCTTCATTGTAGTTCCTCTTTTGGATTTAACCAATTTGCATATTAAGGATCCTACTAGTATAAAGTAACCCAAAAAGGAACTACAATGAAGACTACAGGTACTTCGAAGGCGTCACTGTCTGACTGACCTCTGGAAACTTGCCGCTTCGGAGCACCAAGCCAGATGCCCTGAAGCCTCAACCCAGACCCCCGGGAGGATCCAAAAAGTAGATCCCTTAATGGGGGTTCCTATAAAGTACCCTTAGTAGTATAGGGCCCCAAATTCGGGGATCTACTTTCTAAAAAGAAGCAATCGCAGGGACTGGTAGTAAACTCACTGAAAACAAATCGTCTAAATCCCAAGCTAATCTCCGATACTATAGGGGCCTGATTAAGAAGCCTTGTGCCTGTATCAGGGTTCTTTATATGAATCCTAATCCTTTGGGCCTTTGGGGTTTGTAGGGCTAGGTGTTTTGATCAGGTTCCTATGTTACTGAACTCCTCTGAACTCAAATCTTCTGAGACTTCGAACCCGAATCCCCTAGCTGAGGCCGGAACTGTCGCCAGGAGCAGGATCAGAATGGCAGGGCAAAGCCCTAGGTTGGCCTGGGATGGCGGGGAGAAGAGGCCCTTAGCCCCTCTGCCATAACAGCCAAGCTTTGCTGAAATCCGAAGCCCGGAACCTAAAACCCCCATCTAACCTCCGAAACCTATACTATATCAACCGAAAGCCCCTAGAGCCCCACTCCCTAAACCCAGCTTAGAGCTGTGAGGGCCTTTTCGGAATTAACTAAAATCAGGGCTGGTTTATGGTGTAGAGGTGCGCAGTTTTTGGTTTGGAGGCTTCAGGGTTTAGGGTTTAGGCTCGCTCTGTGGCCTCTGGCGTTGCCGGGTGAGGGTGGTGGGCAGGGAATTCAAGAGCGCTTTAGACACTATCATCATATCATGGCTTGATGCTACTCGCCATGTCACACCCCTTACCCTTAAACCTGCACACCCCCTAAACAACCCAAACAGACAACGAATAAAGAACAAACTCGCATCCAACCTTGTGCCTAGCTCTTGGTTTTACTTGGATCCAACCTGACCGGGTCCACAGGTCGCAATGCTTGAAAAACTCATTTACGACCTGACCGCCCAAAACTTTACCATCCAGAATGCTATCAGACAGAAGACCCATCCTACAAAAGAAGCATGCTTAGGGCTCAAGGCTTTCCAATTGCCGTAAACAAGAAACTCGATGAACATGTCGCAAATTGCTCTACCTCTGCCTGCTAGAATGTGTGGACCCCAAAGTAAGATTTGGGGAGCCTGCAAAGCAACCAAGTTGAGGCAGGTGATTTCATAGGGCAGAAACGATTAGACGATTTTCCCAGGCAGGGGGGTGGGTCTTCCTGCTGCAAGTTTTCGAGGGAGCTGAAAGGAAGACTATTACTAACCAGTTAGACAGAGGCTAGAACAACTCCCTAAGAAGCCGTGCCTCTTCCTCGTCTTCATCCTCCCCGGCAAACATCTCCGAGTGGGTGCAGAGCTGAAAAACCAGAAAGCAAATATAAGCCTCAGTGCAATTTGGGGGCATATAGGGGCCTTCATGATAAGAACAAGGCTTGGGGCAAGTTATGATAAAGCACGCTGAGAAATAATGTTGGCATTGTTTTGCCTAGGCATGTCTCGTGCTTGTGTTGGCAGGCTGTTTGGGGCTGGCAGGACTCGAGTTGTGCAGGTTTCATTTAGGCCGCTGCAGGGGCTTTGACAACTAGAATCGGGTTTTAGGCCGCACTGTACTGTCATGATACTAGGGACTATGAGGTGATACTTTTTGTAATTATTCAGGCCCCTCTGTTTAGCCAGGTCTAACAAGGGATTTAAGATTTGCGTGCTGCACAAACTGCCTGACGCAGCCCATCCTCGTAAATCGTAAAACTAGGATGCTCAAAGAGTCGCTCAAGGTCGCTTCAACTTCAACGGTGCGATTCTCTTCCCCGGAATGCATGTAAGCACGAGCACGTCTATTACTCCGGCTGGTGCTGCGGCCTAGGAACTTCCAACGCCTAGCCTCGGCTAGCTCTTTGTACGTTCAGAATAATGCCTTCAAATGGCCCCCCCAATGGATGATGCGACTCTTTGCCGTGAAAATCAAAGCTATAAACCCATCTTCAGGTTATATATATATGTGTATATATATGTATATATATATATATATAAAGAGAGAGAGGAGTCTGCCAGGCTGCAGACTTAACAAGGACATTGGGTTTCAGGACTGGAGGAGGTTATGGTTGTTGGGTTCCAGAGACTCGCGCGCAGTTGCAGGTCTTACCCGAAACGGGTCCCCGAGGCTAAGCGCAAGGCTGCAGCAACAATGCCTGAGGAGGCGCGAGAGACCTCCAAAACGTCCTGCATCCAGATTTCGGTTTCACGGTTCAGGGCGGGCATCTTGAAAGCTGAACCCTGCATTCCGACTGTCTCGACTCTAAAACCAGCACCTCAGCATAGGCTTCAAACCAAAATGGGATGACAGGCTTGCTCTGCTGTTAGGAGGGATGCCACGTTTCTGGTTGACCTTCTTCTGCTCTTTGTTGACCCGAATGCATAGAACAGCATTCCTTTAGTCCGTTTGTTGTTGAGCGTGGAGATTGCGCGAATGATTGATTATGTTTATCTGAGCTGCTCCGGCCTTCAAAACCTGAAAGCACACTGCAATTCCCTAACATAGGGGCTTCAAAATTGGAATATATGGACTATGACTATGCTATATTAGGACATCGGCCGACCTGTAAGTCCTAAATCTAACTAGTCAGATGGAATCTAGATGTGGGAGTTTCATTTGAAACTCCGATATAGAACCTGGCATAAAGAGAGCTTTACGACAAGGACCCCAAGCAACGTGCCCCCTCTGTTAGCACAGGCCCCCGTCATGTCGGAAGCGGCAAAGTCCTGCTTTGAAGTTCCCTCGATGGTTGTGAACACTGCAGGCAACGCCTCAGCAGCTATGAAGTTAGGGAGGGTTCAAAGAGTTCAGGGTTTAGGGCTTGAGGTTGCGTGAGGATTTCGGATTTCAGGGTTCGGCCACTACACTTTACCAGCCTCGATAACAACATGTAGTTAAAGACCCAGGCAAAAGCAACGTCTGAACACCAGGGCGGAGCGCAAAGTTCGGCAGACTGCTGACGAGCCCTGACACCGCAATCTCCGCATCTCTTGCGGCTCAAACATGATATGGACCCCTCTCTGAATGTATAGTGTTATTAATCTTAAGTGGCTAAGAAGGGAATACGAGTATCAAGGATTTATGGGTTCTTCGAACGGTCCAGAGATGGTGCTGCCTGCTTCTCATCTACAAACACCACAAGCCCAAGTTAAAGTGTGCATTCTAGACGACATGAGGAAAGCCAACTACTTAACCTGCGAAACCCCGAATCGAACCAGAGCCTCGCAAAGCCAAAGATTTCACCTCCGTCGGGAATGCGAAGAAACACAAAACCCCCAACTCAAGGATTGCAATGTGGAATGAAATAGAAACCACGAAGGCCGCTCACAAAACCAACACCTTAAATACTACACCCTGAAGTAAAGCAAAATCCCCAGACCCGACAGCAAAAACAAAACAACAAAGCCACTGAAAAGCAACTCTCGGCATCCCACCAGAGCCACAGCTCCCAACCTTACGATTGAAGCGGCTTAATTTTAAGGTTTAGGGTGTATCTGCGGTGGCTGTGAAACAAGAGTCGTTTTCGGTGGTTCCTTTTGGCGTTGGAGGGTTTAGGGTTCTGGAGTTTGAGCGATGGTTCATATGGTTCTTAAGGCTTGTAGGGTTGCAGATTGAGGCCTGCCAGTTTATCTTAGCAAGCTTTCAATTGTTGAGTATGCATTAGAAGCTGCCCCCACCCTGTAATAGTAACTATAAGGATTATATAGGATTATGATAGGGCCCTAATATATTCCTATTATACCACTATTACAGGCTGGGGGCAGCTTCTAAAGTATGCAGGGTTCGAAGTGCAGGGTTTAGCTGGTTTAGAGCTTCAGGAATATTTGAGGGCCCTAGCGGGGGCCGGTTCGACTTTCATGGCTCTGGGTTTCCAAGCCTTTAGGGATTTAGGAGCACCATGCGGGATAGCGCAGAAACAATCAGAGTTGAAGCCGCCCAGAAGCAGAAATCTGCACCCTCTAAACCCTTAACCCTAAACCCTAAACCTTAAACCCTAAACCCTAAACCTTAAACCCTAAACCTTAAACCCTAAACCCTAAACCTTAAACCCTAAACCCTAAACCCTTTCAAAACACTGAAACCCCACCTACGCCCTGATGCCCGAAAGCCCTTCCTAAACCGCCCTCAAAGACGTAAATAGCGGCCCGTGACCTAAAGTAAAGACCTGCCCTGATCTCACAGAGAGTGGCGCTGCTTTGCTGACTTGCGGGGGGGGTAGATTCAGGGTTTAGGGTGCTTCCGTGGTTCTGGCGGCACCGAGTTCAAACAACAGCACACCCTTGGCCCGTATAAATTCCGGGGTAACTGACCTCGGTCCTGGATAGGAAGGGAAGTGCAATACAAGTATACCTTTAGCCCATACAGCCTGACTAAAGCGTAAAATTCAAACTCCAGGCCTTACTGTAAGTTCGGGTCTTGGGGTTTAGGGTTAAAAGTTCAGGATTTATAAGCCCATCACCATCTAACCTTAATCCCGTTGCGAGGTTTTCTGAGGAGTCCCACGCGAGGCAAACCACATTCGCCGCCGCCCCCATCTCGTTGAAGACACTTTCCTGCGATGGCTTACCGTGGGTTCACATCATCAGGGCTAGAAAGATTAGCACTTCGGTCATCCTCACAATGAGGCCAGCAGCAGGGACAACGGGCACAAGAGCTTGAGCAAGGAACGGACGCCGATGTTACTGTTTAAAAGTCCTATGCCACAAATCCTACTCTGGAGCCCTCTGAGTAAAGCTCAGCACTTGCAGATCCGCTGCCAGCCTTCTGGACAAAGCCGGCTGCAAGGAAGGCCATGCCTGTTTGTGCCGTTTTGGGGTTCAGGGTTTCAGGGTTTGGGATTTATGCTTGACTTACCAGGTCACACTGCAAAGAACGTGTCTGAAAGTCTACCACAAGTACATTGCAATCAAGGGGCTTCAGGATTAACTGGGTGGTTTTTTTTTCATTTGTTTTTTTTTTTTTTTGGGGGGGGCCTTTTTTTTTGGTGGTCTGCCTGGAGCCTGTCACAGCAGGTGACGAATTGCAGGGCGACAGACAGCAAGAGGGTGCTATATATTGTATTATATTATATTATGTTATATTATATTATATTATATGATATGATATTATATTATATTATACTATATTATCTTATATTATGTTATGTTATATTTGTTGTTTGATATTATGTTTTTATAGTATATGCTATCATAGTGTATCATATTAATTTATATTACGCTCCATAATGCTATGTTGTACTAGATTATACTATTATATTATATTATATTATACTATAGTATGTTATTTTATGTTATGTTATATTTGTTGTTTGATATTATATTATTTTGTAGTATATGATATCATAGTATATCATATTAATATATGTTACGTTACATCTTGCTATGTTGTACTATATTATACTATATTATACTATATTATCTTTTTTGTTTGCGATTTATATTGCTCTATTATATTAGATTACTTTATATTGTATTATATTATATTACATTTCATGATATTATATTATATGTTTATGTTTTTATATAATATATTCTGTTATATTACATTATAAGATTTTCTTTTACAGTTTTTATGTTTATAACATGTTACGCTATATACTGCTAAATGTTATACTATATTATACTATCTTACATTATATAATGCTACGTTATATAATGCTATATCACTTTTATCGTTTCTTATATTATGTTATATTCACCTATATTGTACTATATCATTTTATACTGTAATATGTTACATCATGTTATATGATATCACATCATTTTACATCATATTATATAATACAACGTAATATGATACAATATAATATTTATATTATATTATATTATATTTTATTATATTAGGTTTTATTATGTTGTATTATATTATATGATATAATATAATATTATTTTATAAAACCGAATTGCAGGGCGACAGGCAGGAAGAGGGTGCTATATATTGTATTATATTTTATTGAATGACGTTATATTAAATTATATGATATGATATGATATGGTATGATATTATATTATATTATATTATACTATATTACTTTGTATTATGTTATGTTATATTTCTTGTTTGATATTATATATAATATAATATCATATAATATCATATTATATTATAATATAATAGAAAATCATATCATATCATATAATATAATATAATATCATATCATATAATATGATATAAAAAAAGATAATATATGTATAATATAGTATAGGAGAATATTTTATAATATAATATTATATTATATCATATAATATAATATAATAAAACCTAATATAATATAACATAACTTGGCTCTGGAGTTGACCAGAGAAAAAAAGTCAATACTTTTTTTACAACTCCAGGGGCACTAAGGGAAACTATAACACAATGTAAACCAAAGTGAACGTCTCTGCAAGCCCATTTTTTCCAATCTTGGCGGCACCGTACATGGGTCTGTGTGCATGCTTCTGCGCATTGAGCCCTAAACCCTAAACCCTAAACCATAAACCCTAAACCCTAAACCGTGCGTAATGAGCCATCGTGTCACAGTCTCTGGGCGTCTCAGAAGCTGCTCGGCGGCTCGGCTTGGCGGGCTGGCGCTGCTCGGCGGCTCGGCTTGGCGGGCTGGCGCTGCTCGGCGGCTCGGCTTGGCCCCGCCTGGCGTGATTAACTTGCGGCGGCCGCTGTCACCTCTGAACCCCCAACTTGTTCAACACAACCCTTGTGCGAACAGCAGCAATATTTTCAATCGCAGCTGTGAGTTTTGGTTGCGATCGACATTGGTGAACGGCCTTACTCCCGCCTCAGTGGACAACAAGTAAACAACACATCTGACAAGAACAACACTGCAAGACACATCTTGTGTTGACTCACTGTGCATGCAAGGCGCGGCCACCCCAGTCCACGCACACACCCCTGGCCCAGCGAGAATCATTGAACAGTGACTCGGACAGATTGATTCTGCTCACTGCTCCACTGCTCCAATCAATTTTGCCGCGCGAATGCCTGCAGTTCTGACGCCATCTCGCCTAAACAAAATCGGGACCAGGCGCCCGAGATCCAGCGGCCTCCAGCCCGAATCACCAAAGCGCCTAGTCACAGGCCATCATGGGCTAACTGCCGCCGCTCAATTCGCGTCGGCTGCTTCATCATCGGAATCCAACTGTGGTGAGTCAGAATCAACATTGCCAGCTTGCGCAGCTCCTGTGTACTCAAGCACCGTCGCTGGCCTGCCATTGCCGTCACTCAATTTGTTCTGGATCTCTGTGCGCTGGCGCTTCAAGCGGGTGAGCTCGCCTTGGTGAAAACCATGCAAAATTGCACTTTGACGGGAAACAGAAAACCACGGGACGGTATGACCGGGTATGACCGTGTACGACTGGGTATGACAGCCATATGACCGCGTATAATAACCGGGTATGACCGGATGTACCCGAGCGCACTCGGACGCAGACTCGCGCGTACTCGCACGTACCCGTACCCGGGTGTGCTGGGGCATATTCGGGCGTACACGGGCGCGATACCTGGGAGTACCCGGGCGTACCTAGCCGTACACTCAATGTGCTCTCGCTGAGCGCGGGCCCAATGCAAACTTGAAGGGGTATACTCAAAAAACAACCGGGCTCCAAACCCTAAACTCTAAACCCTTGCACCTCGAAAGCCACGCAAACACACCATGAAAACCCTACAACTTACTCGGAATGAAATATTTCTTCCTAGTGCAATGCATAGTTTAGGGTTAAAGCTTTAGGGATAATGGTAATTTTAATTGTTTCCAAAATCTGGCCCAGGAACCGTCCTTGTACTCAATCTCCCTTTCCACTGCTCGCAACGCTTGCCGGTGTGACACACGGGCCAACACGTCCAAGTGCATCTGGAGAGACACGGCCGGCTCACTGACCAGTGACACTTTGCCCTCCAGACGAAACTTCTCATCCCAAACTTGGCCGGAGGGGAGGGTGTAGAAGTCACTCATTGGCGACTGGGTGTGCGTCATCTTGGGCATGTCCGGGTTGCTCAAGGTGCAGTGGTCGATCATGATGGGCTCTGTCACTTTGCCTGGGTATCCCAAGTTATAGTAAGTTTTAGGCTTGGGGTATCAGGATTAGGGTGATCTTGTACCACAAACTACAAAAACAAGGGGCACCGCTAGGCTGCCAGATTGCCGTGCGAAGCAAAGAACGACCAAAGGACGGCTTGTTCTGCGGTTGCGAACAGCAGGTTCTGCTTCGCCAAGAATTTCCCCACGTCCTTCTTGCCCTTCTGCTTGTTGCCCGTCAAGTTTTTCAGGATGTAGCACGTGGCATGCTCATGCAACTGATCCGGCGTCCTCGAAATCATGTAGAAGTGCCACTTCGTCATGTCTGGGCAGGGCCGCTGGCCTTGCTGTCTTCATCATCGTTTCAGGGTTCCGTGGTCTATTAGGGTTTCCGCTTTGCGTTTAAAGGGTTTAGTGCTTTAAACTAATAAGTTGACAGTACTGCAGCCAAGCAACACAGGGTGCAGCTCATCTGGCACATCCAAAAGCTGAAAGCAACTTCTGGCTCCTGACGGGCGGGTTCCTGCAGCCTCCAGGTCTGGATCATGAAGGTGCCTTCCGCAACATTGCCGATGATCCCTTTCATCCATGCAGCCTGCACGTTCGTCATCTTGGCCTCGAGGATCTGGAAGCGACGCTCCCTCAGAAGCATGACGTCGTTCTCGTTCATGTCTCGCTCTGCTTTGCTCATGCTTGGCAGAGGTCCATCAGAGATTTTTTTGCCGAGCCTCGGTGTTTAGGGTTTACGGTCTAGACTCGCTTAGGGATGAGGGCTTGATCTTCGTGGTGGCGTTGCTCAGGTACTAGTAACTAGTAGGTACGTCCTGCTAGCAATGGTAGTACTGGTAAGTCCTGCCAGCAATGGTAAGAATAACGTCGTTTTTATCATGTAGTGCTAGCAGTAGCAGAAGCTTGGCGTTGTACTGGAATGATTAGTGTGACAAGTAGCATTCAACAAACGCCCAACGTCCAGCAGCATGCGTGCACTGCAAACACAGCACGCATGCTGCCAGGACATAGGGCCTTGAGCTATGACACGTTATCATTGCCCCAACACAGCGGCATACATAGTTGCATTTGGTGGGATGCGAGTTTAGTCGCCCTAGTTTTCAAAACTCGCCACTCCAGTCTCTAACCTGTTTGGTGGTTTTGGGTGTACGCTTTATTGATGATGCTCTTATATTGGTGATACGATTGGCGGGGCAGAATTCGGGCTTTGGGTTTTACTGCCTGCAGGCTTGCCTACAACAAGCGGACTTTCCTGAAAGTAAACCCGACTCTCCAAGCTTGAATGTGGTACCGCCTTCAGCATTGTATGGGCAGTTAATGCATTCTGGCCCGGCTTGTATTTTTTTTGCGGGTATTTTGTGAAATTTAGAAGGAAGACCCAGGCCAGTACTAAAGTTGTACTACAAGCTGGCTTTGAGGAAGAACCAGACAAGCGAAACAGAAAACTGGCAAACAGGGATCAGATAAGGGGCAAATGAGAGGCAAAATGAGTGGCTAGGCAAGGGGCCCCTGAAGTCGCAACAGGCTGGGGCAGCCTGCGGAAACCTCTGGTTTCGCAATAGTCCTAAGGTACATCATTGTATTATAGTACCTTGCCTTGGCCCTCTTTTTAGGGTTTTTTTTTCCCTCCTACCTAGCAAGGACGAAGCCCGCATTGCAGGGTGTCTCGGTTGGAACAGTTGACAACAGCCTGAGGTCCTGTGCTTTCGAGCCTCGGCTAATTTGTTTCGTGGCATTGTTTACCACATAAGTGTGAGCAGAACTCCGTGACCAGAAAGATTGAACTGATCCCGTCTCGGAGCCCCAGGTGTACTCATCGTTGCTCTCTCTCGAGACTGCTTAGCAGAAACAGTGGAGATCCGGTTCAAAAGCCAGCTTGCATCAATTAAAGGCTCAAGCAAAATGCCGTGAAAACTTCCGCATTGACAGAACACGCCTCCTTTCAGTTTTGCATACTCACTGGGACTTGCACCCAATTCGCAGATCAGTTGACACCGGATCCAATTTCATGCTGTGCAGAATATATGATCGAACAAAAGCAGCGCTAAGTCCATGAATATAGCCACCGCCAGGCATCAGTGGATACATTCACAGGCAGAGCAGCCATACAGTAGCTGTAGCTGGCCGAAGAGCCAAAGGTTGTCAGAGGTAAAAAGCTGGCTGCAGACCAAGCGGCATACAACGTAAAAGCTCCGTGTAAAAAGGTCGTATTTGTTGCCAGGCATCCGAGTGGGGATAGAACATGGTTGAAATCCATCACCCAAATAACAATGCACAGTGAGATCATCGTCGTAAAGCTGCACATTGAGTTCACAGTGTGTGTCTTTTGCAGGATGGCCGATAAAGGATCGACCCAAGGCCTAGCCCGCCAGCGTCACCAGACATCGTGTTTGCAGCAGGACAGAGTCACATAGAGGTTCCAAAGCATAGGCATCACAGGATGACCCAGGCAGCTTCACAAGGGTCTCGCCGAGTGCAGTCCGTAACGGCCATGGCAGTGCACAGTCCGTGCAGCTTTTCACCCAAGTTAACTTGTACAAGACAACCCCGAAAACGAGTGGTTCATGGCAACAACATAGTCCATTGGGCCCCGAAAGCAGAGCAAGCAGGCACGGAGTTGTGGTGCAGAGTGACGACGAGTGGATGTTGAGTGATGCAAGTGTCCAGCCATGGCGCGTGGTCAGTGTGCGGACGGTCTTTTTTATGATTTTTTTTGCGGATTTCCAAGAGGTGAAGGGCACGACGAGCAACGCACGTAGGGGGGCTTGTGAGACAAGGGCATTCACTCATCAACTCACTCTCACTCGCAGTTCTGTTCTGATATAACATGTACACTGGGTAGATGAACTTGCAAATCAAGGCATGCAGGCAGTGAAGACCCGAAAGTCTGAAAAGTCCCATGCAATTCCGAATTTCCCAAGCAGCGATTCCATGCAATTCCGAATTTCCCAAGCAACGATTCCGAATTCCGAATTCCGAATGCCAAAGTCAATCCCAAAGGCAGTGGAACCTTCCGAAAAGACAGAACTAATTAACCCAGTGAGAAGTCAGCCCATGGCCACCGACGTCAGTCATCCTTCTGAGTCGTGGTCCAAGAGCGATCAGAAGTCGGGGTTCGAAGCGATTGTGGGACAGCAGGTTCAGGGTCGGGATCGGGATTGAGGTCAGCGTTGGGTAGGGAGTCCTGGTTATCAGAGCTAGAAACACTAAAGGACACCCCATGGCCCAATGATTCCCGCAGTTGTTGTGTCTGCATGCCACGTTGAAACGCCTCTGGGAGAAGATTCTGAACTGTTTCGGGTGTGGAAAGGGCGCGGGGAATGCTTGGAAAACCATACTCATCAACCAAATGCTGGCAAGTAAAGGGATGTAGGGTAAGAGTTGTCCAGGCTACCAGAACAAGACGACGATCCCCTGTCCACTCTTCTGTACAATGTAGCCGGGTTTTACCATTAAAGGTCCATTGACAGTACGTGCTGAATCCCCCCCTGCATGGGCTATCCAAAGGTTGCCTCCTAGGATATCATCGGTGAGAACCTGAATGAATTGGTCTTCAGGCCCATTGTTGGTGTCTCGGTGTGTCCCCTTGCAAGCATTAAGTCTAAAGGAAACAACATTGAAAGGCAAGGTGGGATGGGCATTGCGAATAAAAAGGGCAACCAGCTTTACAGTATGGGGTAAATCAAGGGTAGAGACACTAAGGGCATCAGGCTTGCGAGGATTCGCGCCTAGGACGAGGATTCGGGCATTGGGATTGTTTTTGTCTCGTTGTTTCATAGCATCTGGAATGGTATCCCAGATGTCTATGAGGGAGGTTTTGTTGATTTGCTCCCCTCGATTGGCTTTGCACAGTTCGGCATAAGCAATTGTTTCAGCCAGGGCTGTTGACTTGGGGACTCTAAGTCTGTTGAGAGGATGGGGAGATGTTGTGCCTCAAGCCCGAAGTCCTGGGGTCCTAGTTGGATGGGGGAAGGCATGACGCGAGAGGCAGTAGGGTTTAGGGTATAGGGGTTTGCACTTTATGTGCGCTTTATTTGGCCCTGATTTGCTGTTATTTTTTCTTTGCCTCTTATTCTTTGCCCCTCGTTTTCCATGATTTGCTCTCAGTTGTTCTTATTCGCACCCTATTTGCCCGCATGTGCCCCTTACTTGCCCATCAGGTTGCCCTTATTTGCTCCTTGATTGCCCTTGTGTGGCCCTGAGTTTACCCTTACGAAACGGGGCATTTCCATTATTAAACTATTATAATAAGCGAGCAGAATCCAGCCAGGATCCGAAACGAGGCGTTTCCAGTATGACTGTTGTAACTAGTGCTGCACTACAAGCGAGCAGAATCCAGGCAGGAGCCGAAACGAGACATGCGCAGTACGAAAGTTGTCGCATGCAAACCAAGAAAGGCCGGTCGACATCATAAAGCGCTCTTTGCGTCAAACGACCGTATAGAGCATTTTTCGGTTTTGGACGATATATAAACAGATTTTTCGAGTTGGTTGAAATACGTGACGAAAACCGAATAAAGATAAAGTCGGTTGGATTTGTTTTGACAGTAAACACGAAAAACTGGATTTGAAGACAAGCAGGCTTAGAAATTTCAGATAAAGCGACTCGCGAGATGCAAAAATTTCCGCCCGATATACGACCAACCGCGAACATGCGTGCAAATATGTATGCGAACACTCACAGAGCAGTACGTCGGCTGCAGACTTTTCCTCGCAGCAGTCACGACATGTCGGTTCCGACCCAACGGAGGGCGGCTAGCAGGCAGTAATGCTGCAAGGCCCGCAAGCTCATGGTGCGAGGATGCGAGTGCTCGACGATCCGCCTCAGATCGTGAAATCATGCGTGAAATCTTGTGTGCGAATATGCGTGAAATCATGCGTGAAATCTTGTGTGCGAATTGCATGTATGCATGTGCATGCATGTGAAGGCGAATTGCTTGACCTTGCCGATGAGATCCTCGTCGAGGAAACAACTGTAGTACCGGGGATTCCCGGCCTCAGGAACCCAATCCAAGATCCTTGGATTCGGACATGCATGCATGCATGAAGATCTTGCATGCCACCGGTGCATATATGCGTGCAAGTCAAACAACAAAAAATCTGATGTTCTCGAACCTAGGCTGCACGTGTTCCAGTTGGTGCATTTTGGGTCGCAGGTTATACCTGTACACCCCTTGCTCGATTGCTTCGCGGGCCAGGGCATCGTACACGGATCTGTACTGCATATATGCCCGCTCAAGGACGATCTCTGGGTGGCCATCGCAATCCTCGGCATCGTGGTCCCAGTAGCGCCTGAACGTCTTAACGTGCATGCATCCTTGGACCCTTGACCGTTTATAACTTTCAAACACATGCATGATTAAAAAAAGACGATTAGCCCGGACACGGGTGTTCAGCAAACACTGTCAGCATGGTGCTCAATGCTCCGAAAAGGCTGGCACGAACCTCATCCTCCTTTTTTCTCGAGAAGTCGTACATAAAGTAAACCATGTATCGAGAAGCAGCTGCCTTGAGATATTTCTGCGAAACGTGAGGATAATCCTTGCTTTCTCCCAAGGTCTTTGACAGGAACAGCTTGGGATTGGCACGATCCTGCACTCCTCAGGCTGAATATCCATCTAGCGAACACATGCATGCTACCAGCTATATATATATATATTATAATCATAATAAATGCGTGCTTGAGTGCCTTCCTGCCGACACCAGTCTGCGTACTCATAGCCAATTGCCCGCAGTCTAGCATCTCGCGAACGACCTGGTGCTTTGCCAGCGTCGGAAAAGTCCAGCAAGGCCGAAGTAATACAATCCACAGATATTTGCAAGTCCAGAATGTGCAGAATATCTGGGTAAACTCCTGCAAGATCGAAGTATGTCAAGGATCCATGGCTGAAACATACCTAAAAACTCACAGGCTCGAATTTATAGTCATACAATAATTGCAAAGCAAGACTCGCTTGGGTGAAAATCCTACCAATTGCGTGATGCATGTTGCACAGTGGACAGCTTCCCAATCTGCCCGTGTCTGCAGGATCCTGGACAATCAACATGTGCTACTTGGCAATCGTGCGTGTGTATACACATATATAATGCTGCGAGATGCGTGCGACGATGGCGGGCATTTAGACCAAACTCAGTGTACAGCATGTCGTGGCTCCCACCGGGCTCCACGATCTGCGTTGCCGCACAGTACTGGCAACACTCCTTCCTTGTGCTGTGCCAAGATCCTGAGCAACAAAAACAAGGGCGAGGTATATGTCAGTATATATGTATATATGTATATATGTGTAAAAAAAAACACACATGTCTCTTGCGTGGCCAGTCTCGTTGGAATCGAAATATCTTATGAAACCAGTCTTGGTCGCCTTGAAGCCCAGCCATCACAGCTCGCCACTCTCCGGCCAAAGGCTGGCCAACTTTGTCTCTCCGATATCCTTTTGGCCACTCTTGACCGAAAGGGTCTCGTCGAGGCCAGCGGCCACGACCTGTATACATGCATGCATGACATGCCATTTCGTGCACGGCATGCGGGATATGTGATGCGTGTACTAGCATGCGTGCGTGCCACCCAGGCAGCGGAAAGACCATGCAATGATCTCCAGGATCTGGTCTCGCACCTCCTGGCACAGAGCGTTGTGGATGGATCCATGGATCATGCAAAAACGATCGGCCTCGCTTGTGCTAGTGGCATTGCGGATACATATCCTTGCAAGCAGCAGTATATGCATATGCACATATTGATTTCAAAGCATATAATCCATGGCACGGAATGCGAGTGTCCAATGTACTCGTCTTGTTGGTGCAGACGGAGACAAGACTCATGAGCTCGAAGCTGCCGTTGCCTGAGGTATATATACACACACACATAAATTTGTATTAGATATATATCTAAGTATATTTGCAGGACGGTGTAGTGCTCTTGGCTTCCAGCTCCAGGCTTCGGCACCGTCGCCGTAGAGTCGCCAGGGCATGATCTTACGGAAGGAGACCTTTTTGAATTATCAGGTATACGAGTTTAAGACATATAATCTGCGGCCACAACTTTGCCTGCGGGCCCCATGCTCCAGCAATTTCGTCCGAAAGGCCGGCATTCTGCTGCCAGAATTTCTCGAGATCCTGTAGCATGTAATATGCTACGAGGCTGGCCAATTGCATGCGTGTTTAAGTTTCAAGATCCAACCTCTGGAGTTCCGGTCAAGAAGTCGCTGAACAGATGCCCTCCGAAGTCGTGCATGCGAGCGAAGACTTCGTGAGGAAGAAGCACACCGATGGTGACATTGTGCTTTGCTTCCTCATTCCCCACCTGCAGTTCGTGCATGCTAATTTTCAAGCATGCGTGCAAATTCAATGCGTGCAGGATTATAATTTAAAACACAAGATTGCCAATGCATCTATGTCACCCGGACCCTCGGCACCTGGAACCTGCAGATGCGAAATGAATGCTTCGATCCATGCATGAAAGCATCAGCACATGTATCATGAACATAATAAAAATGTTGATCTGCATCCATGCACTCGTATGGTTCCGGAAGGCATGCCCGTGCAGGCAGCTTAAGGCACCAGCGGTTGAAGGTCCGCTCCAGACCCCATCCATGGGAATTGTGGAAAGCATCAGCCAGCTGCAGCACCCGCCGGGGCACCAAGAACCGAGGCAGTTCGCTCAGGGTCTGAAGGCTCTTAGCCAGCCGCGTCATGCTTGCCTCGATCATGCATGTTATGGTTCAGGATTATAATATATATATAGGGTTTAAGGTTCTAGGGTTATAGGGTTTGGGTTTTAGGGTTCAGGCTTTCGGCGCTCCGACTGCGATGATGCAGGCGAGGCATGCATGCGGGTCGAGGGAATTTCATATATATAGTTTCGGTTGATTGGTTTCGAAGCATGCATGCGTGTATGTATGCTTCATGCATGAGGGTTGAAAGTTGAGGGTTTAAGAGTTTAACATGTATGCTTCATGCATGAGGGTTGCAAGTTGAGGGTTTAAGAGTTTAAGGCATGCATGATCGAGGGATCTGGGTTCTTTTCAACATGCATGATCGAGGGTTGAGGGGTTTAGCTTTAGAAAGCATGCATGATTTTCGATACCTCGCCCTTCATGAGCATGTCCAGGAAGTCTGTCACGAGCTTGGAGATCGCGGTGCCGTGCCGCGTAGATGCCAAGGCGTGACCTGCGTGGGTATAGCAATAGCATAATACTTCATGCATGCTGGCGACCTGGCTTGAAACTTGCAGGCACGATAGCATTTTGGCACAATGACCACTTATCCGAGGCTTTCGTCTGCAACGGGAGAAACTACTTACATGATCATCTTCATGTCACAAACTTATAATCCCTACACCTTGACCCCTAAACCCTGAACCATATATAACCTAAACCCTCAACCTCAAAATGCATGCATGAAGGCACTGGCAGTTCTCGGAGCTTTTTCAATCGTGCGCCACTCGGAGCCTGTGATCGCGTAGCCTAACACAGGCTGTCGGTGCAGAACTATACGGAACGAAATGCATTCGCCGGGAACTCAGTTTCATGAGCCACGAGCAATGCTTTGTGAAAACCCGGGCCAGATCCTAGAGTGCATGTGCATGCCGAGGCGACTTACTTTACTTCGGTTTATGTTCAAAATGCATGCAGCTATTGCACCCTTCAGTACTCTGGCGTGGTACCCTAGGCGGAGGCAGCTTCTTGCTTCTTCTTCTCACCTTAGATCGAACCCTCAGCAAATATATTTTTGGTAGATATATACATGCATGCTCCTAGAAACTATATAGACCCTCAAGGCACATGCATGTCAAACCGGATTGGGAAACCCAGACACTCAAGCAAAAAACATTCCAGCACGTGACGGTTCTTGTGACTCCTGACGACAGCAGCTGCATTGTTGATAGCATCGTCCATAACCTCATTCATGTCAAGAATCAGGTGCCGATCTTTCCTAATTTAGTGCCTGAAACTTGCTCGCGTTCTTTTCGACCTTGTCCAGCAAGAAGCGTGCGGTCTTGCCATTGCTTTCATCTGTTTCCAACCTGTGTTCCATATGGACTCAAGTAGGCCGCACAAATGATGCATGCCGTGGCCTTCGCGTGAAATCAGATAGCCAGTTGAACCACTTTTTGATGAACTCATGCTGCTCCTGCAAAGATCGAGCTTTATAAGACACCAGGAGTCGCCCCTCGCAGGCATCCGCACTGCTCACACTCACACTGCACCCGCTCACAGCAACTTTTTTCCCTGCACAGCTTATAATTGGATCCCGTGCATGTATGTGAAGCTAATTATCCATCTCGCAGCGGCATTCAAAATCATCATGCCACAAGGAATCAAATTTGGCGATTTCCTTTAAAGAAAGGAACTCAATAATGTAACACCTCGAGCAGTGCAAACAGTAGCCCGTCTGTTTGCACAGTGACCACCAGCCGGCCAGCTCTCGCACCGGGCGGTTCAGGAGATTGCCTAGCTCTTTTAACTGCTCAGCCTCACTCCGTTCCGGCGTCCCACCCACTTGGAGCTTGAGCAGCTGCTTTGCAAGGTCATCCACCTCCTCTTTGTCATTGTCTTCAATCTTCTTGGTGGATGCCATGGCGGTGGGATATAGTATGCTCGAGCAAAACTTCTATAGGTCAAGCATGTGCAGGAATGCATTGCATTGACTGCATTGCAGGCCCAACATGATATGCAACAAAGCCGCGGACCTCGAAGTTCGGCACTCCGGCAAGGCCAGCGGAAGTCTCTCGTGCTTTCTTCTGCAGCCTGTTCAACCTTTATATGCATGTTAATGCATGCGTGGAATCATGAGTGCCCTAGCATGCATGCGTAGGGTTTCGGATTGGAATCATGAGTGGGATTATAGCATGCATGCATAGGGGTTAGGATTGGTTTAGGGGGCGGTGGGGGAGGCGACAGCGGCTCCTCAATCGGCGGTTCCATGCATGCATGCGTGCACTCGACCCTCCCATGCATGCATGCATGCGTAGGGGTTCGGATTTGTAGGCTTATATACATAAAGGGTTGATGGAATAGCCCTTAGGGGTTTAAAACTGTTAATATATATAGGGGCCTTAATAAATGCGTGCGTAGGGTTTCGGTATAGGAAAAAGGATTTTTCTAGCCGTGAGGGGTTTACAGGTCAATGTAAGGGCCTTAACAATTATAAGGTTTTCGGGCCCATTATACATGCGTGCGTATAGGGTGTGAAAAGGGAAGATGAATTAGCCGTAAGGGGTTGACAAAAGTTAATATATGGGCCTTAATAATTAGAATAGGGTTTTTGGGGCCAGTATACTATATTATTATATAAGAAGCTAAATGGATTTTGGATTGGTACAACACAGATTGGTTTGCCCCCAAAAAAGCTTCAATGTAATTAGGGATATAATGCTTTAAGGGGTTTGGGCCGTGGATTTTAGGGCTTTTTTTCCGTCATATCACAGTCAAGCAGCCTGGCCACCTCTTTCTTCAAGAGCTTCTCGTCCGAAGTCGGCTCTTCGCCTTCCGCACCTGCAGCCTTCTCTCTTTTGCTGGGCTCCGGATCATCGGAGCTGCAGTCGCTGCTCTTCTTAGCCTTCTTCTTCTTCTTAGAGCTGCTCGAGCCAGAGAGAAGGCCTTTTCCGTAGGCGACGGCGGCAGCCGTGCTTTCCTCGTTTTCGGGGTCCAGTTCCGCCCTTGCCCTGAGTGTCTGGCTGGACTTCCTCTCCGATCCGCCTAAGCGTCGTGCATGCATGCGTTAAAGAACATTATATGCATGTGCATGAGTGCATGAGCATGAGTGCATGAGCATGTATATAAGGCCGTGGCTCTTGGTTTCGGTTCCTAAGTAGACTTTGTACAGGGCGTAGAGAGGGTTTTTCCGGTGGCGGGGGTCCGGGTGAGGCTTTCCCTTCTGGGTCTTCAAGTCTTCCAAGAACTGCCGCCCACTTTCGGTGCCGCTGTAGAGCCGCTCGAGCTCGTACAGGGGGAGCTCCGCCGACTTGTTGAAATTCTTGTTCTTTGCCGCTTCCTCGTAGGCGACTTCGATGTGCACGGAGCTCCTTAACGAAGGTATAGGGAGGGGAGTTGGTTTAGCTATATATCGATGCATGCAGACATGCATGCATCGAGGGGTCCATGCTTGATGAACGACTTATAGCAGCACATGTGTGAGGGGAGTTATGGTTTAAGCATGCAGACATGCGGCATAGACGGGTCAAGGATGAACGACTTTAGCAGCTCGAACCTCTTGCGGTGGTTGCCACGACAGGCTTTGAACTTTTCCACCAGGGCAGCAGGAGTTTCTCGCTCTTCCATCTTCCTGTCCAGAGCCCGGTACAGCATCCGCCGCTCTTGGGCCGGTATACTCGACCCATCAGACATCGACTCCAGGAGGAGTCGCGTCTCCGGCGTGATGTCCTTCACCTATGCATGAGCATGCATGATTGGGGGAATATATGCGTGATGAGGGACTAAAGGGAGTAGCTCTACTGCATGCATGATTTTAGGGGAGCCTGGTTGCATAATAGGAATAGGGCATGATTGCGGGAGCGTGGGTTGCATTATAACTAAACGGTATACCATGCGTGACAGGCCGCACGTCGCAGCTTGCCGTCGGGACCCACCGTGGAGAGGCCGGTGGAGCTTGTGGCCTGACTTAATCCTATATATGCATGCATGTCTATTCATATTATTGAAACCATGTGTGAGTCCTAAAGCATGCATGTCTATTCAATTTCTTGAAATCATGTGTGAAACCTAAAGCATGCATGAAGAGCCAAGCAACACTGTCTTTACTCTGGGTACTTGCAAGCGACGTTGTGCTCGTCTGCCGTGTCGGCCTGGCGAATATGAGTTCACACGATCTATAGAGGCTACTTAGGTTCAAACTGCCTGCTGCTGTCCAGACCACTTCCGAGCTTCCTGACTTTCGACGGCGGCGTCTTGTACTCGTCACCTGCGGACCTCTTGCCCTTCTCGGGTTCCTCTTCCTCCTCCTCTTGGGGAACTGCCTTCGTGGCCTTGCTCTTCGGCTTTGTCTTCTGAGGCGGGTTGTCCACTTCCTCCTCTTCCTCTTCCTCTTCCTCTTTCCTGCCTGCCTCTTTGCTCTTCGGCTTTCCCTTTGCCTTCCTGGGTGGGCTTTCCTCTTCCTCCTCCGGTTCCTCCTCTTCCTCTTGCTTTCTTGTCTTCTTGCTCTTGGCTTTCTTGGACGTAGGCGGGTCTTCCTCCTCCTCTTCCTCGTTTTCGTCTTCCTCCTGTGCGGGGGGTGGCTTGTTGTTCCTCCCCCTTCCCCTTCCTCTTCCCCTTCCCTTTCCTTTCTTTGGCGGGGCTTCCTCGCCCTTTTCCTCCTCTGGCTCTTCGTCCTGTGCGGGGGCTGGCTTCTTGTTCTTTCCCCTTCCCTTTCCCTTCCCCTTTTCTTTCTTAGGCGGGACTTCCTCCTCCTCTTCCTCTTGCTCCTCTTCCGGGTCTGTCACCTTCTTGCTCTTTCCCTTCCCCTTTCCTTGCTTTTCTTGTGGAGCTGTTGCCTTCGTCTTGCTCTTTCCCTTCCCCTTTCCTTTCTTAAGCAGGGCTTCCTTTCCCTCCTCCTCTTCCTCCGGTGCGTTGTCTTGCTCCTCTGAGGGGGCTCCCTTCCTGGGCTTTCCCTTTGTTTTCTTAGGCAGGCTTTCCTCCTCCTGTTCCTCCTCTTCCTCTTTCTTTTCTGCCTTCTTGGGTTTCTTGGACTTGGCGGGGGCTTCCTCGTCCTTTTCCTTTTGCTCCTCTTCCGGGGCTCCCTTCCTGGGTTTGCTCTTGTCCTTTGCTTTCTTAGGCGGGGCTTCCTCTTCCTCCTCCTGTTCCTCCTCTTCTTCGTCCTCTGCCTTTGGTGCCTTCGTGCCCTTGGCTTTCGTAGACTTGGCGGGGACTTCGTCTTCCACTTGTTCCTCTTCGGTGGCTCCCTTCCTGGGCTTGCTCTTAGCCTGTCCCTTTGCTTTGTTAGGCGGGCGTTCCTCTTCCTCCTCCTGTTCCTCCTCTTCTTCGTCCTCTTCCTTTGCTGCCTTCGTGCCCTTGGGTTTCTTACACTTGGGGGCGGCTTCCTCTTCGAGGGCTGGCTTCCTAAGCTTCTTCTTCTTCTCACTCGTCACTTTGGCTTCCTTAGGCGAGCTGGTTTCCTCCTCTTCTGCGTTGGTCTTCGCTCGTTTCTTACGGGGCTGCTCGACTTGGTCCTCCAAGCACAGCTGCTGTTTCCCGGTCTTTCGTCGCCTAGGGTTCTCAAAGTCGTCGGGGGCAGGGAACAAGGCTCTTCTGGTGTTGTCACCTTCCTTGGTTCGGCCGTGCTGGACATGCATGCACTGTGGCTACATGCATGATCGGTGTGCATGAGCATGCATGTGCATGCATGTATACAGCATGTGAGTGTGCGTTGTGAATGCACATGCATGTACCAGCATGAGTGTGCTTTGTGAATGCAGTCATGCATGCATGTATGCATGCATTGTATATATATATATATATATATATATATATAATCCCTTCCCCTTAATATTAAAGGGTCGGGGCCCCCCCCCCCTTCGCCCTAAATAAAAACTCGAAAATGTTTTTATAATTAGGGGGGGGTTGTTATCTCAATTCCTAGAAACACAGGTTCTACAAGTAATTAAATGATGAAAATGATGACGATGAAAATGATGATGACGATTACGGTGATGCTTGTTATGATGAAGATGGCGGTAGTGGTGGTGATGGTAATGATGACGATGATCATATGATGATGATGAAGAACATGATGATGATGTTGTTGTTGATGATAGCAATGCTTCATGGTTGCACAAGTGCAGAAGAGCACATGTTGTGAATGCCAGAAGCTTGGAAATAACATGATAATTAATTAAATATGATAGGAACTGATTAATTAATTAATGATGTTCCAAGATTCTGGCATTCGCTGCAAGTGCTTTGCTTCTGAAAGCTGTCAACAATCTGCCCGCTCCGCCACAGACAGGCAGCCTCAAGAAGAGGCCTTTGGGCCTCGCTTCAACAGGCTGTCACACACACACACACACTCACACTCACACTCACACTCAGACAGACCAACCGGAGCACTCAAACACAGACACCACTCACACACACTCACTGAGGAGGCAGACAGACAGCTGGAAGTGCTTCTTCGCTTCGCCGCCATGGGCGGCTGAGTGCCGCCATGGGCGGCGAGGAAGCCCACGAGAAGGCGGGATCTTTTCTAAGACGGGCGTTAGTAATCCTTCAGACACAAAAATGACGGGCAGGGGAATCGAACCTCGGCACCATCCATTGAGAGTGTAGCACTACCCCCTCGGCTATCCTGTAGCATATCGAAGTAGTGCAATTCTGACCCCTAGGAGATTATCACGACCACGATTCGCGGGCGCAAGGCCGAATGCAGTAATTACTGATAGCAAAGAACAGAGGATTGTAGTACAAGCTTAGTACTGGAAGAGCCTCGTCTCGGATGCTGTCGGGATGATGTCGGTGCTAGAAGTGTCTCCTGGCCGATGCTGGCTGGATGGTGCTCAATTGTAGTACAAGCTTAGTACTGGAAGAGCCTCGTCTCGGATGCTGTCGGGATGATGTCGGTGCTAGAAGTGTCTCCTGTCCGATGCTGGCTGGATGGTGCTCCATTGTAGTACAAGCTTAGTACTGGAAGAGCCTCGTCTCGGATGCTGTCGGGATGATGTCGGTGCTAGAAGTGTCTCCTGTCCGATGCTGGCTGGATGGTGCTCAATTGTAGTACAAGCTTAGTACTGGAAGCGCCTCTTTGCGGATGCTGTTTGGATGATGTCAGTGCTGGAAGTGTCTCCTGTCCGATGCTGGCTGGATGGTGCTCAATTGTAGTACAAGCTTAGTACTGGAAGTGCCTCGTTTCGGATGCTGTCGGGATGATGTCAGTGCTGGAAGTGTCTCCTGTCCGATGCTGGCTGGATGGTGCTCAATTGTAGTACAAGCTTAGTACTGGAAGAGCCTCGTCTCGGATGCTGTCGGGATGATGTCGGTGATAGAAGTGTCTCCTGTCCGATGCTGGCTGGATGGTGCTCAATTGTAGTACAAGCTTAGTACTGGAAGAGCCTCGTCTCGGATGCTGTCGGCATGATGTTGGTGCTAGAAGTGTCTCCTGTCCGATGCTTTCTGGATGGTGCTCAATTGTAGTACAAGCTTAGTACTGGAAGAGCCTCGTTTGGATGGTGCTGGCATGGTTCTTTTGATTGTTTTTTTTTCCCAAACGTGCAGGCCAGGCTGCGAGCCGCTTTGGAGAATGCTTTGGCCGAGCTTGACAAGGCGCAGGGGTGCTGATGAATGAATTGACCGAATTGCTCTAAACATCAGGACGACGAGAGGGAAGCCAAAAGAAGGAAGACAGCCAAGACAGTAGAGGTAGTTGACTTGAGCAAGGAAGAACCACAGGCAGTGGTTTGCAGGCAGAGCAGCCAAGACAGCCTAGACAGCAGCCAGACAGCTAGAGGAGTCAAGAGGCAGGCGAGCTTTCACACACCTTCGCCGAAGAAGCGTCTGTTCAGTCCTGACAGCAAGGGTGGAGACAGCCAGAGCCCAGGCAGCCAGAGCCCGGGCAGCCAGAGCCCAGACAGCAACCCTGTGCAAAAGAGAAAGATAGAACAGCTCAAAAAGACCTTAGGCCCAGGCAGTCCAGTCTACTACAGGCTAGACTACCTTTGGGGCAAGGCAGCAGAGGCAGAGGCCAAGCCCGGCCTTTCGCCAGACACAGCTAGTGACAGACAGAAACAGCAGCAAGCTGAGAACATGCAAAACCTGCAGCAGAAAGCCAGCCAAGCAGTGGAAAAGCTCGAACTGGAGCCAGCTCTTGGAGTTCTTAAAAAGAGACGGGGAGGCAGACCGCTAGGCAGTAAGCAGAAGACGAAAGCGGTGCCGCATCTTCGCAAGAAACGATGTGATGTGACAGCCAGAGGCAAGCTTTCCATCATGGAAGAGTTAGACAGAGCAGCTGTAACTCACAAAAGCAAAACTGCAGCCAGGCAGCATGTCATGAGGCAGTATGGTGTGAGCAATTCTTTTTGCTTCAACCTGCAAAAAGACTATCACAGACAGAAAGTCACCAACTTTCTGTCCAGCACGGGGCGAGGACACAGTGCCAGACAGGCAGGCAGCCATTTGGGTCTCGTGCACCTCGTCAGCAAGTCAAATGGCCGAAGACTGCCTGACCCAGGCAAAGTGCTGGGTAGGCCAGACTTTCTCCTGCCAGTCTGGTCTGAGACCCGTGCTTGGGCCTTGAATGAGGAAGCCAGCCAGCACGTCCTGACGAACGAAGACGTGCTGATGGACTTCCAAGAAAGGCTCGACAAAGCCATTGCAGTCAGGCAGGCAGAAAAGGAAAAGGGTCTTCTTGACCAGACAGGTGAGAAGGAGCTGGCAGCCATGACGCAAAAGAAAGCCACGCTAGCCAGCAAGCCAAAGCAGAGGAGCAAGTACCAGATCCTGCTCCTGGCAAAGTGCGGTCTTCGAAACAGATCCTGCCAACAGACAGCCAACCTGAGCAAGGAGGATGAGAAAGCCAGGCTAGACTTGTCCTGGCGACTCTGGGACTTGCTTTTGGAACAGGCAGCCAGCAAGACACCACAGCCAGACTTGCATGTAGCAAGCCCAGAGCAGTGGACGACAAAGCGAGCAGAGACAGCCATCACCATGTCAGACCAAGTACCTGCTTGGCTCAAGCCAACGCCAGGGAAGGCGTTGACATCGGTGGTGCGCTTGAAGCTAGCCAGCGAGCAAAGCAAGGCCAGGCGAGAGAACAGGAAAGCACAAACACAGGCAAAGGCCAAACCTGAGGCCAAAGCCAAGGCCGCACCTTGGCGGTTTTGTTGGGTGGATTCGAAGTGGACTTTCGGGTTTAGGGTTTCCTTAAACCCGAAACCCAAAAGCCAAAGCTTAAACCTTCATGCACCTTCATGCTTTCGAAACCAACCGAGGCACCGAGGCTGGCATGTGCTTCTCGAGCCCCAGGTGTGGCAGCAAGGTGGCGAATCAGCTTGGTAGCTAGACAGGCAGTGCAGAACTTCTTTGCGCCAGACAGACAGCCAGTGGGTGTCGTTATGCCCACGATACTTGTCACATACGGCAAACACTGCAGACTTGAAAACATCAGCCAGGAAGGCACGTGGATCAAGTC
The DNA here is from genome assembly GCA_905221615.1 of Symbiodinium sp. CCMP2592. Lineage (NCBI taxonomy): Eukaryota > Dinophyceae > Suessiales > Symbiodiniaceae > Symbiodinium > Symbiodinium sp. CCMP2592. Next base: position 435,001 of record CAJNDT010000001.1, read on the forward strand.
CGAGTGCTTCCAGGTAGGCAGCCAGACAGTCAGGAGAAGGGCAGGCCAGCGAGTGCCAGGACAGGTCATGCGCACTTGGCGCAAACTGCGACAGACCCAGCCACACCTGTTTGATGGCAGTGTCAGGGTGTGGTGCCAGCCAGCCGCAGTGGTAGATAGCGTGATTTACAGATGGCAGCTAGAGCTCGAGTCAGAAGAGCACAGCCAGGCAGTGCAGCTCGTCGATATGTTCGGCGGAGCATGGACGACGGAGTCCATGCACGCCGCTGCACTCCTGCAGCGAGCTCAGACAGGCATTGCAGCCGGGGGCACCGGCTTGACCCAGGTGACAGACATCGGGTTCGCCCAGCCAGCCAAGGCAGCTCTCAAAAGGTGGCAGGAAGACTTGAAGCAGCGCATGCGAGAGAAAGCCAGACAGCAGAAGGTGCAGTGCACCTATAAGACAGGCCCGGCAGACATTCTGGAGGCAGCTAGACAGATGCACGCCAGGATGGTGCAGTTGAATGAGACAGAGAAGACAGTCCTTCGCTGCATGCGGCAGGGAGGCTGGTTCCACTTCCGTCCAGACAGTGAAGGCAGGCTTCAGGACTGTGGCAGCCAGGAATGGTGTCTGGACTTCCCTGAAGGCAATGCCAAGCTAGGCAGCGACCACCTCAGAGACAGGTCTCGTTGGGTGGACAAGACAGGCAAGGTGCTTCCGTGGACAGAGGCAGACAGCAAGACATTTGATGAATCCAATGCATTCGAACCCGAGTCTACGTACCTGCTTGGCCAGACAGACATACACTTGAGCTTCCGAGCGAAGCCCAATCTCCTTGCTCAGTCAGAAAGAGAGCTCAGAGAGGTCATTCTGAGACAGGTCCACCCGAACGAGAGGAGACGGCTTTTCCAGGAACAGGTGGACCAGACAACGAGCCAGACAAAGACAGACAGGCAGCAGAGAAAGGAAAAAAGGATCAAGAACGCGAAGCAAGACAGAAAGAGGCGCAAACTTTTGAAAGAATGGAGACAGCAGCAAGCCAGCAAGACAAAGAAGCAGGCTCTGCAGTCTGTCGTGCCCAAAGTGGGCCAGAAAAAGAAGAAGAAGGCAGACAGAAAGAAGCCCAGCCAGGTCAAGAAGCAGCAAAAGAAAGACCAGGCGAAGAAGGCTCAAAGACGGGCAGCCGAGCCAGGCAGTGAGGGACACTTGCATGGCAAGCAAGCTCGAGTGATCGGTGACCTGGCTCCGCTGCTGGGCAAGATCGTGGTGTGTGGAAAGCAGACAGACAGCCAAGTCCTGATCAATGCTGACGGAGTTCATGAATGGGTCAGCCACACAGACATTACGCTGGACGTCAGAGACAGACAGTTTCCGCTGGTTTTGGATTTGGAGTCTTTCCCCAGTGCTGCAGCCAGCGAGGAAGCGGCAGCCAGTGCAAAAGATTTGCGGCTTTACAAGCACGAAGACCTGCTGACAGACAGCCAGCTCGAAGCTGGCATCAGGGAGATGGCATACCGACTCTCCCATGGAGCAGAGCCAGCCAGCCTGTGTGTTTTGCGGCCAGCAGAGGCCAAGCAACTTATCCAGACACATACACTCAAGGCAGCAGCAAAGACAGCTATGGACAGCCAGGCTGGTTTGGTCTTGGCAGTCGTGCAAAGCCAGCCTCCGAGACACTGGTCCTTGCTGGTGGTCGAGACAGTCAGAGACAGCCCCGAAGCGAAGGTCAGGTACTATGACACGTTGCCCGGTGAGGCAGCCTACAAGGAAGCCAGTGCAGTTTTGAAGGTGCTGCTGCAGACAGCCAAGAAACAGGCCCAGCCTTTGCCTGCGCCAGTCAGTCTGCTCAGACAGACAGATGGCTTCTCGTGCGGCCTCTGGGTCTTGATGTATATGGAGCAGGAGTGGCGGCGGTGGATGGGTGAGGCCCCGCAGCCACTTGTGAAAGACCTGCCAGCCAGAAGCAGCCAGCTGAACCGCTGGATTCAGCTGCTGCTGCGAGGCAAAGAGCTAGCCAGACAGAAAGAGAGTCAGCAGCAAGACAGCCAGACAGCAGGAGACACCATCGTTTTTGGCTGTGCCCACTGCAGTTTTGCTCTGAGTGGCTGCCTTCGCTGCAACAGAACGCAGTTTTTGAAGTATATGAGTAACCAGGCACACAAAAAGGCAGAGGAGGCAGCAAAGGCACCCGAGGCCCAGGCCAAGACCAAGGCCAAGGCCAAAGCAAAGGTGAAGGCTCTTGGAAAGCCAGGCAGCTCAGGAGCCATCTCGTGCACAACTAATTAAATAATGAATTACATCTCGAGTTTTACATTAATTAATTACAGTAATTACTTCTTCGTACAGGATGTGCCTCGCCTCGCATGCTGGCTGGATTGTGCCACATCGTAGTACAAGCTTAGTACTGGATGTGCCTCGCTTCGCATGCTGGCTGGATTGTGCCACATCGTAGTACAAGCTTAGTACTGGATGTGCCTCGCTTCGCATGCTGGCTGGATTGTGCCAAATCGTAGTACAAGCTTAGTACTGGATGTGCCTCGCTTCGCATGCTGGCTGGATTGTGCCAAATAACACTTCCACAACACCTCCACAACACCTCCACAACACCTCCACAACAACTCCACAACACCTCCACAACACTTCCACAACACTCCACAACACTTCCACAACACCTCCACAACACCTCCACAACACTCCACAACACCTCCACAACACCTCCACAACACCTCCACAACACCTCCACAACACCTCCACAACACCTCCACAACACCTCCACAACAAACACCTCCACAACACTTCCACAACACCTACCACAACACCCAAATCAGCAATGAGCTTGTCTGCAGCACTCTCGACGCAGAGTGCCCAGGGCTTTTGGTCACCCAAAGTCTCGGTGCTCAAAGCTTTTGGTCACACAAAGTCTCGATTCCAGGCGGGGAAAGAGCTTAAATGACGAGGCCGAGGATTGAACCGCGGACCTATTCCAATGAGAGTCGTCCGCCCACCCCTTAGGCTATCAGAGGATTGGAACGGAGAGGGCGATGGACCATCTTCAGTCACGGAGAGATCACAATTGTCGCAGCCCGGTGGGGTCTCCGGTGAGTGTTCCGAGTCGCCACCCCCTTTTGCTGAGCCTCCCAGTGCCGATGCCCAGAAATTCTGGGAATTGCCATGTGTAAGGTCGGTCGCCAAAAACCTTGCCGGCAGGGTTTTCATGGTGTAGTGGTTAACGTCGTGCCTGCCAGGAGCTGGAAGGCTGCCCGACAGATCCTGGGCAGCATGGACGAGCGACAAGGGCATCTTCGGAAATAGGGTGGATTGTGCTTTGGAGTAATTATTGGAGGTGCTTTCCGAAGGATGCTGCATGGACTCTAGAATCATACACTGAACAGAGGACCCCATGGTCTAATGGATAAGGCGCTCTGTGGGTAAACCACGGAAAGATGGGTGGTTCAAGTCCCCCTGGGGTTGTGCCCATGCCAAGTCGCAGTACAAGCAAAAGTAGTGCTGGAACCGCATCCTTCCCAACCCTGTGCGGCAGGGTCCCGGTAGCGTAGTGGTTAGTACATCCTCCCTTGACCCTACCAAGCAGGGAGTCCCCAGCGGGCCACTAAGAGGCCAACGCGGCTGGGCCATTTCTGACCATTGGAGGTGTTAGCCGCTGCTCTTTGTAGTTTTATTGTAGGCTAAAGTTCAGGGCTGTAGGCAACCCTAAGCCCTTGCTTGGAAGCTTGTCCTGGCTGACTGGAAGCTGCCTTGAAGTGGACTCTGTTCTGAAGAAGCTGCCCATGGAGAACGACCTGATGTGGCGGCCACTCATCTGTGCAAGAGCAAAAAGCACTCACAGAGCCGGATCCGGCAGACCATGTGGACACTGGCAAATAATCAGTGACAGGGAGACTGGCGACAACTGCAACTCACCGAGAACTCCCCTCGGGCTGCGTCTTGTTTGGGTGGTTTCTACTGGCTGATGCCTGCTGATGCTGGATGAACTGGCTGGCTGCAACTTGCTCATATTCTCAGTACTGGAAGTGTCTCCTGTCCGACTGCAGTGAGGCTTGCCCTGTGGCTTCCTCCAATGGTGGCCGCTGGACCCTGCAAGTCAAAACCAATTTTGGCTCAGTGGTTAAGAAGTGGGCTTGTTGCCCGAGCCAGAGATCAGAAGAATTACCTTTACTGGTAAATCAGCGCAAACCGCACGGCAGTAGGTTTTCGATGGTCTTCTGCTTAAGACTGGCGGGGCCTGCTTGCCTTGTTTCGCATGCTGGCTGGATTGTGCCAAATCCTAGGACAAGCTTAGTACTGGATGTTCCTCGCTTCGCAATCTGGGCAGGATGGTGCTGACTTGTAGTACGAGCTTAATTCATTCATTATTTACTGAAACATAATCAGTATCGTCCTTCATGCACCAGATAATTAATTGGTTAGTTTGAGTTTTATTTTTCACTTAGTTCTACTTAGTTCTACTTCATTTATTATCTGGATTTCAACATCTCTTATAATTTCCACAGACCGCTCGCACCAGCCGGGAAGGAAAGCTGACTTGAAAGGAAGTCCCGCAGGCAGGACTTCATTTGAGACGCTTGCACAGACAACCAGATCAATCAATTCAGTAATTAACTTTACCAGCCGAGATCCGTCTTCCATTCTCAGTCTCCTTTTCCAACGAAACATGCAGGGCGGGTTTGCCGGAAGACAGCCAGCCGAGATGCCTGACAGCCGCTGCAGGCCGACTCTCTTCGATTGTGCAGACACCAGACGGCTTGTTCAGTGATATTAATTTGATAGACACGAACGACTTTCCGTCAAAGTTTGTTTCCTGCCGAAAAGAAGCATGCAGGCCGTCTTTTCCTGGGCAGACAGCAAGCCGCCTGACAGACGGTGCAGGCCGAATCCATTGCTGTGTTCGTTTCAGCAGGCAGCCTGTTCAGTCATGCAAGGAGTGCTTTCATTTGCCATTCGACCTGCAAAGCAAGCTGCTCCAATCCAGGCAGCGAGCCTGGAACAGTACGTAGCAGCACAGGACTTACTTTCAGAACACAGCTAGAAGAGAGGCACAAACACACACTGGGCAGCGAGCCTGGAACAGAAAGAACAACACAGGATTTACTTTCAGAACACAGCTAATTAGGTGAGAAACACACACACACACAGACAAGTGGGAGACAGACAAAGGTAGCCAGACAGACAGACAGACAGCCATGGCCTTGCAAGCCCTGGAGTACTTGTGCAAGTTCTCCGACAGCGACATCCAGACAGCTGGACGCCAGATAGACAGTGAGAAAGTCCGACGACTGTGTCACAGCTTGGTGGACTGCCTGGCCCAGCGAGTGACACAGACGGACTCAGGGCAGACAGCCGCTGCATCTGCCGCACCTGCAGACAGCCAAGCCAGCCAGGCCTCTCCTCGGAAAAGGAGTGTGAGCAACAAGAGGGGCAAGGTGGACCCTTACAAGACAGACAGCGGTGCCGCTAAAGGTAGTGGCCAGCAGGCAGGCCAGGCAGGAGGTGCCGCTGCTGGTGGTGGCCAGCAGGCAGGCCAGGCAGGAAGAGACAAGAGCAGGCCGCCGACAAAGAACAAGCTGCCGAAAAACAGTCAGGCAGACCAGGTAGCGCCACCGCCAGCTCCGCCAGCTCCGCCACAGACGAGCCAGTGGTCTGGGTGGTACAGCCAGAGTCAGAGCAGCCAGTCAGATTGGGGCAGCCAGTCAGACTGGTGGTCGACCAAACCTTGGTGGGAGTGGGAGACAGAAAGCCAGACAGACAGCCCACCAATCCTGGCGAAAGGCAGACAGATCGGAGGCAGGGGCAGGTACAGCCATGCGCAGAAGACGTACTTCTGCATTGTCCAATGCTTGAAATGCAAGGCCGAGCCTTGCAACAAGAGGATGGAGGCAGAGGTCGACGGCCACTGGCCGCACTTCTGCCGTGCCTGCAAGCCCCACGGGGCGCCTGACCCTAAGTGGTAGGGCAGGCAGGCAGGCAGGCAGTGGCCGTCGACCTCTGCCTCCATCCTCTTGTCAGCCAGACA
>CAJNDT010000001.1:445328-560328 GCA_905221615.1 Symbiodinium sp. CCMP2592
TGTATCATATTACGTTGTATTATATAATATGATGTAAAATGATGTGATATCATATAACATGATGTAACATATTACAGTATAAAATGATATAGTACAATATAGGTGAATATAACATAAAAATTATAAGAAAACGGAGAAAAAGTGATATAGCATTATAGAAACGTAGCATTAATAATGTAAGATAGTATAATATTAGATAACATATAGCAGTATATAGAGTAACATGTTTATAACCATAAAAATGTAAAAGACAAATTTTATTAATGTATATAAGCAGTAATATATTATATAAAAATATAACATATTACTATAATATCATGAAATGTAATATAATATAATACAATATAAAGTAATCTAATATAATAGAGCAATATATAACGCAAACAAAAAAGATAATATAGTATAATATAGTATAATATAGTACAACATAGCAAGATGTAACGTAATATATATATTAATATGATATACTATGATACCATATACTACAAAATAATATAATATCAAACAACAAATATAACATAACATAAAATAACATACTATAGTATAATATAATATAATATAATATAACAGTATAATATAGTAAAACATAGCAATATGTAACGTAATATAAATTAATATGACATACTATGAAAGCATATACTATACAAACATAATATCAAACAACAAATATAACATAACATAATATAAAATAATATAGTATAATATAATATAATATCATATCATATAATATAACGTAATTTAATATAATATAATACAATATATAGCACCCTCTTCCTGCCTGTCGCCCTGCAATTCGTCACCTGCTGTGACAGGCTCCAAGCAGACCACCACCAAAAAAAACAAAAAAATGTAAAAACAAGTGTAAAAAAAAACACCCCTCCATTGTAAAGCTTCAAGGTCTGGGAGATGTGGCTGAAGGCTTTAAGGGTGTTTGTTCCTCGATCGTGGTAGCCGCTACTTGGCACCCCAAGCAAGCAAATGGAGGAGGACCTGCGAGGTTCTGTTTTTCAGGACTTGGCGCTTCGGGCTTCAGACTTAGGGTTTGGGCTTTCGGGCTGCACTTGGAGGCTCATGGGACTTAGTAAATAAGGTTATAAGAAGGTTATACTTAGGATAACCCCACTTAGGGGACTTATACCCCCACTTATAACCTACTTACTAAGTCCCATGATCCTCCAAGCAGGCAGGGTTGCAAGGTCTGGAGCTGTCTCAATCTCGCTGTGCGGACGTGCCCAAGGCCAGGGTTCATGTGTCGGAACCCAGAGACTCCAATATGCCCAGGCATATGCCTTAAATTATAGTAGGATCCCTAATATGATCTAAGGAATATTCCTTATTTAAGGGATATTGGAGTCTCTGGGAAGCTGAACTGACAGCTTTCAGAACACCAAACCACTTCAATTCAAGGACTCGATCGTGGGATACAAGTTCGATTGCGTAAGTTGGCCCGGTGAAACAAAGGAATTGGTTTCGGAGGGCTCCCAAAAACATTCAGAAGCCTGGGCTGGTCAGGTTAAACCCTCAAAACCTGGGGCTTTAAGGGATTCAGGCTAGTCTTTACAAAAAATCTGCCAACAACTCTGGCACAAACCCTCCGACCCAAAAACGCTAAATTGCCCGTGCCCGCAGAGGCACCCATAACGGAGCCCTTGGACGACCAAGCACTTCACAGGCATGGTAACTTAAGTTACGATCCTTAACAAGAACCCGAAACCCTTGGCCGCTGGCCTAAGACCAAAAGCAAGTTCGACAGGATCGAGCCTTGGTCAAAGCTTAGTTAGGGTTTAGGACATGTTTTGGGTGTGGCTTTTTTGCGGACTGCTACGTTTGTTTTGATAAGAAGGTGGTAATGGCTTTTGGAGTCTTAAGTCTTAAGGTATACCCATACCTTAAATCAGAACCCGAAAGACTGAATCGTTTCTTCTACCGCAAGGGTTCATGCTGGGTTCAGAAGTGTTGGAGAGGGTTCTTGACAATCAATTCAGGAACTTCATTGACCGGTAATCTACATGCCAGAGATGTGTAGTAAGAACATGCGCGCTGCATAGTACCGTAAGTTCCCTGCCAAGTACATAGTGCAAATAGTCAGTGTGGTCCATCGAGGCGTCGTCGCCACTGCCGTAGTCATGATGACCATGTGCGTCGTTCTCCGAACCAGGCCCTTTTTTGATTCCCATAAGAAGCCTGCCACTCTTGTACCAAGAACCCTGACAATGACCCTGGTGTCGAAAAATGTCATCTCTGCGGATGGTGCTACGCAACCTCTTACATGGCTTTTGCAATTGCAAGAGGCATCCCACATCCTCATCTACAAGCATAACAGCATACGTGGATCTGTAGCAATCGCAGTTCTCATAGACGTCGCAGTGGTAGTTTAGCAGCTAGTGATACATGTAAAAGTAGAAGCAAAGCTGCGGCTGCAGCAGTGGCAGTAGCAGCAGCAGCAGCAGCAAGAGGAGGAGGAACCAAGGTACGCGTGTGGGCCGACAGGCAGGGAGGGACGTGAAACCCGAGAACCCTAGATCAAGTTTCAGGCTGCCCAATCGAAGAACGTCCCAGCTGCTAGAATCTTCCACAAACAAGCTGAGGAGGAGGCCGATCAAGCTGCCTTGCACCACAGTCACCAAGCCTGCCTTGCAGAGCTCTAAGAGTTTCAGACCCCAAAAGCCCTGAACCTTCAGTTGCGAGGCCCATGACCTCCACAATGGTCCCGACTGCCCCAAACCTCAAAAGCCTAGTCTAGGTCTTCCAGCCCTTCCCGAACAGCCCCAAACCCGTATGGGGCTCAGAATCTGGTCTCGCAATTTCTGCAACTACACTTTTTGGGTTCCTTGTTACGTATGCCTCGATGGTCTATGTGTATGTACATGTTCATTTACATGTTGACCTGTCCTTAAAACGGTAGGGGTTCGCTGCTAACTGGACCCGAAAGCATGGAGATGCTTGCAGCTTGGGATGAGGCGGTTAGGTTTCAAGGCTAGGCCCTACTTGGGTAATTCTCTAAACTAGGGTCCCTTCTAGAATCCTTCTACAAGGAAGCCGCCTTCTTTTGACAGGGACCTAATTTGGAGAACTACCTACTTAGGGTCGTCTACGGGTTCAGGGTTTGGGGATACACACGAAAGCTTCCTGCGGCATGGGCTCTGAAAGGAGCCCTCAATAAGTTTAGTAAGTTTCGGAGAAATAGTCTACCATAAGCCTATCAGGGCATCCTGCAGAACAGCAAGTCAGTCCTGCATAAGAAGTTCCGGAAATGATGGTTTTCTGTTCAAAACAAGATGTAGCCAGACTCGTACGAAGAAAAACTCAACCTCCCGAAAGGCCTTCGCAAACTCCCCAAAAAAGCCCAGTCCTTCGACGCTGAACCTGAACTTGAAACCCTTCAGCCCTAAGCTGTAAGCCCCAAACCCTGCACACTCAGACCCTGAACCCCACTCCTCCCAATCTCCTAAACACCGGAAGCTTCCTGAAGCAGCCCTACACCCGGAACCCCTAGACCTGCAACTGTAAGCCCTGAAATCCACATCCTGAACTCAAAGCCCTAAACTCTACACCCGAAACTCTACAACCGGCAAATCCAAATCCGAAACCCTAAACTCAAGACCTATTCTTTCCGGTCTGCATTCAACTGCAGGGCCATCTAACCTCGCTTGTGGACATTGCTCCCTACCATGCGAGAAGGAAAATAAACCTATTCTTAACTAAACCCTAAACCCTAAAACCTAAACCTAAGCCCTAAAGCCACAGCTTTCAGCTTTTTGTTGCACGTGGCCAGAGACCCTTAGGGTCTCTTCTGGCGGAGTTCACCACGGCTCTCCTTCTTTAGGAAGCCTGAAAGGGCTCTGGGGAGGTAGGTTTACTTTTTTGAACTCCTTTTCTCCAGAGACAGCAGTCCGCGCTCTGGGTTAGGGTTTAGAGTTTAGGAAGGGTATAGGACAGGTTTAGTGAAGCATTATGGGGCTCTACGCAGTTGGGGTTCGGGGTTCAGGGTTCAAGGGTTTTTAGGGTTTAGGGTTTCGGGTGCATTATAAGTCTCTAGGGTAGCAGGGTTTAAGGGGTCAGGGTTTACGGGCTATAGGCATACCTTCGTCTACCCTGAGACATATAGTTTTAGGGTTTGAGGTTTGTAAAAGGAGAGACCTAAGCACGATATCTCACTTTTCATGCACACTCCTTGTGCCTGGCATCTTCGAAGGAAAGCCGTGGCCAGGGCTGGGTACAGCGTGGCATGGGAGCACTGGGCTCACTAAGCCCAGAGAGCCCAAAGCCCTGTAAGCAAGGACTTCTGAGGTCTAAGTTGCGATACATCATACAAGTGCAGCTTCTCCATTTACATGTTACTTCGGTGTGTACATATATACATACATACATACATACATATATATATATAATACATTATATATATATATATATGTATATATATATATATATATATATATATATTTTGCAGACAGACATATGTATATGGGCATATGTGCGTGTAAATGTGTAGACCATAATATACATTATATTCGAGCTCTTCTGCTCAAAGCCTTGGCCGTGGCCCAACGCACTCAAGCCCATGCCAGGGTTTTGCTACATGGTGGCCTTTTTCGGGGAACTACACCACGATGAGTTGACCATAGCATCCGACTCCATGCCCTGAGCCATCTTCGGGGACGTGCTAATCTGGCTTTCGCGAGCTGTTGCAATGCCAAAAGACCGGCAACGTCCCAAAACCTAAAAACTTACACCCGAAACCCTTAAACCCCAAAGCCTAGAACCCTAAACCCTAAAATCCGAAACCCTTACATAAACCCCAAAGCCTAAAAACATAAACCCTAAAACCCGAAAACCCCTAAACCCTAGAACCCTAAACATTCCCGGCACCCCAGCTTACGGGCTTTGGGTCCTCCGGGAGATGTGACAGCCCGGAGACTCCAACATCCCTCTTCGCGGAAAACGGGAGGTCTTCTAAAGTTCTCACGGACCAGGACCGTATTAATTCTTGGATCTACGCGACAGTGGAGACTTCGAACAATCATATGGTTGTCCCTAGTACACCCTCAGACCTGGTGATGCCCATCAGTTGAGAGATTCTGGAGTCTCTGGGGAGGGTGGGCTCGAGGCATTCTGCCTGAGACCTTCGGTTTGCGGCGCAGCTTCGGGACAGGCGGCTTTCTGCTGCTCAGCCTGGGACTGATGTTGCCTTGGCTGTCTGTTGACGGATGGCTGGGTTATCCTATCTGTCCATCGTCTCCCATGAAGCATTTCGGGCTCAAATTTCCTGAGAACAATAGTTATGATGTCTCTGCGTGGGTGAAAAGCAGGGAACAAAAAACAGCATCTCGGTGGGTGGGTGGGTGGGTGGGCGGGTGGGTGTGGTAGTCACAGGAGCAGCGGTGGCGGTAGTCGCAGTCGCAGTCGCAGCAGCAGGAGGAGCAGCGGTGGCAGTCGTGGAGTTTTAGCTGTCGTGGTGGTGGCTGTGGTAACAGCGGCAAGAGTAGCAGGAGTAGTACTAGTAGTTGTTATTGGTGCTGTTGCAACAGCAGCCATCGTCGTCGTCATGGAGGTGCTGGCGCCGCCGTGGCAGCGCTGGCAGTGGTGGCTGCGATAGTTGGTTGCGCGGATCGCGGAAGTGCCGTAACTAATACTGGTGGCATATGGTGGCAGTGCTCGTCGTCATGGTGGTAGCCGACGCCTCCATGCCTCCATGCTTCCATAGCGAACAAAGGAAATGTAGCACACACACAGAGCACAAGAAGCCATGTTCCAAGCTTTCAAGGTGCCGCCGGGCTTGACGACCCCGCTGGGCGGCTTGGATTCTCTGTGCCGCACGCATCTGTTCTTCGGATTGGGGAGTTGCTTGGCTGCCATAGGAAGCATACCTGTCGCAGGAACTTTCAGGGTAGTGTGCTTGATTGCAAGTTTGAGGATTTCCGGTACATGCGCTCTCTCTTCTTAGAGCAGACGATGGAGATAGGACGACTTGGTATGCCCTGCTTGTATCAAAAGAAGCCGAAAACACATTTCCAACGCGAAGTCAAGATTCTCCTCCACCGGCATGTCCGCCTGAGCAAAGCAGGGCTGATGGAAGCATTTCGCGGGCCACCTAAAAGAAACAACCACTATGTTCGAAGGCACACGCCCCGCTGAATCCTTGTATACAGGGCTAGAGAATTCGACTACGTAGGGCTTTGTAGATCATGCTAGCTATATACCGAACCATACAAATACATGTGAACATGTTTCTACATATGTGCATGCATACACTACGTAGTTCTTGAAATGCAAGGAACTAACTTACTACTGCTCCAGGCCCTGATTAGTTTATTTTGGGGCTAAGTACCCTAGAAGTACAAGCATAGGGGTTATGCATGCTCTCTCTCTCTCTCTCTCTCTCTCTCTCTCTCTCTCTTTCTCTTAAATATATATATATATATATATATATATGTATATGTACAAGTAGATAGACAGCTATATAGTTCGACTGGATAGACCCCAAAACGTTACAGCTTACCTCCCCAGCCCCATAGAAGAAGCCTCAGTTCCCTACTTCTGGGCCTTCATAATTAGACTAGGTGGCTAGGGTTTTGGGGTATGTTATACTGTTCTTGCAGAAGGAACCACCAAAATAGCACAAGGTAATCTTTTAGACGCCTCTGTTATGGGGCTCCTTATTAGACCTCTAGGATAACATGCCCCCAAACCTTGACCAAACCCTACTCTAACTATAAAGGCCCCTGTAGTACACGAAGGCCAGGCTGCAAAGTCGGCTGCCAGCTCGTCGCCTTGCTCCACTGCCTCGCAGATGGCCCAGAAAGTGGTGATGGCCATGGGCCCCGGGACTTCACCTCGGCTGTTTTCAGGGTTTACCCTTTTCAGCATGGGCTTGGATTGTGTGTCAGCGAACACTCCTCAACAGCAGGGCCTTCTCGTTTTAAACCCTAAACCCTAAACCTTATTTAGGATCTTAAGGTTTTGGGGGTTAGGATTTATAGGGTATTAGGTAACAGCTGCCTTTGCTTTCCGGGTCGGCCTCATGTGGGTTTAGCGCATGAGCTGACTTATGATTCTGGGCTTTCGAATGTTATGACGCGCAAACTATCGGTACGCGTGTTGTATCCGACATCTATATCTGTACCTATCTCTGTATCTACGTCCCTAGATCTAGACCTATCACACTATACAAACATTAAAACCTAGGTCTATATCTATGCCCGTCTCTATATCTGTATTCTAATTACCTCGAAGTCTACATCTATATATCCATTTATCTTTCTGTAACTGTATAGGTATACCTATCTCCATCTCTAACAGTACACCGTACTCATGCTTTCCTTTTGTTGCATTTGCTCCCACAAGAAGCAATGCCTAAATCTCAAGCCCGAGGCACGGCCCAAGCTTTGTATATAGTCATAATATCCCCTCATAGTTCTCATATACTCAGACTACAACATACAATCTCAAACCGTAAGCAAACCCCGAACTATGTAGTCATAGTTTACTGTTATAGCTCAATATACTCATACTACAACATGCCCTCCAGCCCGATTCTAGTTGAGTCAGGCCCCCACAGACTCTCAATCCCAAGCACGAGAGGCGGCACTATGGATCTGTGTAGCAGCACATGACCCCTCCCCCCGCACTGGGCCCGATAGCCACGGCGTGGCACCCTGAACCCTTTAAGTCGGGTTTGGGCTGTTTAGGGTCTAGGGTTATAGCAAATAGTTCCATTTCATCCACAAACTGTGATCCTTTCTCCACATCGGGTTCGAACAAAATGCCTTCCCCCACACCCTCAACCCCAAACCCTAACACTGAAAACTGCCTAAGGCTCAGGGCCAACCAGATCGATGAGTCACTGTGCTCCAGGAAGCCAGCCCACAACTTCTCGGCCTGGACCTGCGACACCTGGCTGGGAAGGTACGGTTTGGGGTTCCCAGAGACTCCAATATCCCTTAATTAAGGAACATACCTTAAACTATAGTAGGACCCCTAATATGATTCAAGGTATATTCCTTAATTAAGGGGTATTGGAGTCCCTGGGTTTGGCGTTTAGAGTCTAGGGCCGTTTTTCCGGGAACTCGGAGGCCTCACCAGGTTGCAGCAGTACCCAGGCACTCAAAAACTAGCCCTGAACGAGGGAATTGTCCGACTAATCTGACAACAAGATCCGGTCTCTCGACTAAGCGAACAAAACTGCCATGAGCCTTCCCTGTTGTAGTGTCTTTAGTTAGCAGGGCTTACCGGGGCCTTATACAAACATGTCTTGGTAGCTTGATGAGCCCGGGTGCTTCACCTGGGATATAGTGGGCATGTACTCACTTTTTGTTAATGGTCGGTTCAGGGTTGCGGGCAACAGCCGGTTTAGAGCACAGGGCTTAGGATGTGGGGGGCCCTAAACCCTAGATCCCACCAGAGCACCAAACCCGAGGTTGGGCGTCGGGTACCCCCCCAAGGAGTGTCCCATGCGAACTGCGAGTACGACTGATGCCCGATGCTTAGGCGAGGCCAACTTCGAAGAACTCACAAGCTGATTTGTTTTTAGAGCTTCAAGCTTTTAGGGTTTAGGGGTCAGGGATTTTAGGGCTTTAAGGTTGAGGGCTTGTTTTAGAGGACTCATTGGGCGTTGAACAGCAGCAGAAAAGCCAGCAGTTGACATGGGAAGATTAGACCTTTGAGCATTGATACAAGTGCTGCTTTAAGGTTGTGTATACACACATGTTTTTAAGCAACGGTAAATGTTGTTAATATATAAACAGGGATCACATATACACATAGCTTATATACATATATATATATATACATATGTATATATATACATATACATATACACATTCTACGTATATTGGGAACAACGCATAACACTACTACGTAACTACAAATGCTCAGACCCTCGATGAAGGAACATCGAGATGTGCGAAAACCCTGATTCTGAAGATCCTGTTGGGCCACATAAACCGCTGCAGTTCACAAGAAAATTAAGATTAGACCCTAAACCCCAAGCCTCTAGCCCTCACCTAAACCCCAAATAAATATCAAGCCTAAACGGAACAAGGCCCACCTTCATCGGACAGGATCGGAGCAAAGCTTCTATGAAGGCGTGCTCCTCGCAAGATGTTAATGGGTCTTAAGCATTAAGGTTTGGGGTATTTTCCCCTCCCACCTAGCAACCACCTAGCAAGGACAAGGCAGGGTATCGTCGGAGCAACAGTTGACTACAGCTGCACTCCTGCAGCGTGCCATCGACAGCGGCTCTTTCGAACCTGGCTTGCTGGCTCAGTGCTACTAGGGTCACCCACAATAAAGCATCCACATAGCATTCGTGGCTGGGGAGTCGGTTGCAATTTTTTGTCCCCAGTCAAATCACTGCCCCAAGCAAGAACCCGAACACCCACCAAAACCAGAAACCTACAGCATACTCAAAGTCTATGCCAAACCAAGACAAGGGCTATGGGCACCCCACTGTAGAGTAGAGGTTAGAGGCCTGAATAGCCATGTCGGTTTAGGGCATCTCGGGAGGTACGTGCCTCACCTATACACAAACCCTCTAAAGGGTCATGTTGCAAAGCTTTGCGCCCAACGAACATGTTTAGACTCAGAAGGCTCTCGGGCTATTCCCTATGCATGCAGCTTCGGCAGTTAAGGGCTATCCGGGGGTTGAGGCAAAAAGATAACCGTCAACACTAAACCCAACACCACTAAAATCATCCCAGCTACTCCACGGCCCACTCCTTTCGCTGGTCTGTGGCGGCCGCGACCACCGCAGAAAAGTCGACCTTCTTGCCTTGTCTCCGGTGCTTCAGCCGACGAAGGGCCCGCTGAAGAGTGATGGTGCCTGTTGGATTGCTCTACAACCAGGTGTGTAGGGCTTACTTAACTTAAGGTAGTCTACGGACCCAAAGCTTTCTCTGTAAACCTTGAAGGCATTCATGCTTTCCTCGGTCGGACTCTGCCCCATCAACAGCCCGCTTCATGCCCGTACTTGAGCGCCTTGTGTGAGTAAGGATTTTTTTCAGGTATAAACGCTCAGACTTTTGGCATGCAAAATCAACCCCAAAACTCTAAACACCCTAAAACCCAAAACCCCACACCCAAAACCCGGGTCGAGGTACTCTTCTTCACAAGATCCTTCTCGCGACGGACCAGTCGCCCACGCGCGGCGGCCTGCACCCTGGTTGAAGCCTGCAGTTCTTGTTAAGGAATTTACTGCAAATTATCATCATAGGGATCCATAGTAATTATTATTACTGTCATTATTATTATTATTATTATTACTATTAGTATTACTACTTCTATTATTACTATTATTATTATTATTTGTTATTATTCCTTATTTGTTTACTTAAAGTAAATGCTACAAACAAGAGCCCAGAAGCTGCATGAACCAACTCCTCGGCCTTCCTCGTCGCATCTTCGATCCTGGGTCGAAGAAAATCAGAGAACTTCGTAAGTACGGTTACCCAAAGGCCCCAAAGTAGTTCCTTTTTGGGGTTCGTATATAGAACCTTATAGGATCTACTTTGGAGCCCATGGTTAGTCTAGAGTTTAGGATGTCGGGTCAGATTATATAGGGAAGGTAGCTGTAGTTGTACTACATCTACGCATGTCCCCCGTGCACGTACCTTGAACCCATGGCCTCAACCCGGAAACTAACTCTCTGTACGTTTTCGATCATTTTCCTGACAAGCTTACACGCAAACGCCCTTATGGCCATTGTCCATCCGTGGCTCCGCAACCTGGACGCCCGAATGGCTGCGATGTCTCGCTTTGCTTCGGCCAAAGCATCCGATGCAGGTCCTAGGTGAGCGTCAGGTTGCAGGGCCCACCTAGACCCTGAAGAACCTACCTTTTTATGGACTTACATTAATAAGGAACCCTAAAACGGTAGGTGGTTGCAGGGCCCAGGGTCTAGGATGGTTTTGCGGGGCGTCGGGCTGAGGCTGTAGGTTGGCCATTGTAATGCAACCCTCTGGCAGAAAATCGGAAGTAAGATCCTTCAGGACCCAAGTAAACGACATATTTTGACAAAGTACTATTATTTCAGTACTATTAGTATCATGTGTGTGTATATATATATATATATATGTATATGGGTGGTTGTCAAAATTATGGCCCCTTTTTGGGTACCCTAAATATTAGGTGCCGTACTATATTAGGGACCCAAAAAAGGGGCCATGATTTTGACAACCGCCCTATTATAAGGACCCCCAAAATAAGATAATAAGGTACCCCCTATTTTCGGAAACTCCCATATATCCCAATGGTAAGCCTAGGCTCCGAGCAGGAGCGCTCTCTGCATTCCTCTGCTCAACAAGCTTCCGACCACGAAGCGCGTGGCCTCGTGGTTCTCCAGCGTTTGCACGCGTCGCGCCGCGCGAGCGTAGAGGTATCGCATGAGGCTTTTTGTAGCCTTAGTTGCTGAGTTCATAAGCCCCCCACAAGTGTACACTTTCAGTTTTAGAGTGGGTCATACTAACCCAAAAAGTGTAAAGTGTATCCATTCAGCTACTAAGTCGCTTTTGGCTCGGAGGGCCTTGGGAGGGCCGCGGGCTCGCAGCTGGCAGTGGCCTTCGGCTCCCCGAGGTGGCCTGCCATGATCTTCTTGCGAGCCTCTTCGAAAATTTCTCTGGTGACTATCCCGTCGCCATTGAGATCGAAATGCTCGAAGCCATAGGCCTCTAATGGATGTGAAGCTGTCTTGCCAGCTCTTTTCGAAGCTCTCGAAAGAACACCGTCTACGATCTGATGGATCTTGCTCTCCAAACTCTGCCATACCTTGGCAGATCTCATACGACGACTAGAACTCATGCCAACGGGACATGCCCAGACCCTAATTACAAATCGAAGGTCAGCAAAAATAATGCCAAGGTTCTCTCTTCTCAAGCTCTTCACCGAGACGGCTCACAGCTGAGCTGGTGGCAGGCTTGGACGAAACCGCCTCCGGGCACACGACCCCTTTTTTGAACCCAGACTGTGCTGATCAACAACCCAAAACCCTACACTCCTCCTTTAGTCTCCATTGAAGTTCCTTTTTTGGTTTAACAGTTTAACCATTCTATATCAAGGATCCGAACAGGTAACCCCAAAAAGGAACTAAAAAGGAGACTATAGGTAGGTCCTATAGACCCTAATTACGCAGTCCAAAACCCTAAACAAAGACAAGCCCCAAACCTGACATCCTAAAGCCTCGTGCGCCTCCAAATCCGCAATCCAAAACCCCTAGACTTAGACCCTATAAACCCCAAAGCCGAAATCCAACAGCGTTTAGGGGTTTAGGGGTTTGGAGATCTAAGGGCATACCCAAAGGCCCCAAAGTAGTTTGTTTTTGGGGTTCGTATATAGAATCCTGTAAGGTAATCCCAGAAAGGAACTACTTTGGGGCCTCTGGGTAGTGTAGCGGTTTCGGGTTCTACAAACCCCCAAACCCGAAATCCTAGAGCCTGGGGTTTAGGGGCTTATATAGGGGTTTGGAGGTCTAGGGGCTTAGTGTAGCAGCTTAGGGTTTCTTTGCCCCGCCTCCAGGCGCAAAACAGCCTCCGAGAGCTCCGAGACCGACCTGCTGACGGCGCTGACTTCCATCTGCCTGCAAGCGGTTTGGGGTTTAGGGTTTAGGGTTTACGGGTTTAGGGTTTGAGGTTTAGGGTTTTAGGGCTGTGTGGGGTTTGGATGGGTTTGGGGCTCCGAGTTTCCTGGGGTAGGGTTTCTCTGGGTTTTATGGGAGTTTGCATAGGTTTAAACAGTTAAAGGGGTTTGGGATTTAGGGCTTGCTTGAACCACAAAAAACTTCCTGAAGTTGATATCCTCCTTTCTGTCCTGGAAAAGACAGCTTTTTCGGAGTCAGGTATGAAGTTTTTACGGTTGAGGGATTCAAGTTTCTGTGCAATGCCAGAAGTAACGTAAACATCATTACATGCAATATGGTACCAATACAGCCAAGGCACATGGTCTGCTTGAGCTCCCAGCTCAATATCCGCTTTGCTGCTGCGATCTCTTCTCGTGCAATGCCCAGATTTTGCGCAGCTGGCAGCAAGCGGCGAATAGAGTCCACATCGTGGTCCTAGAAGGGCTGAGAGCACACGGGAGTTTCCGAAAATTAGGGGTACCTTATCTGGGGGGTTCTTAAAATAAGGATCCTGCTATGTAGGGTGCTATATCAGGGTCCCCTATTTTCGGAAACTCCCACACAGACATGAACTGAAACTTCTGACCTGCCAAGGTGAGACCCCCTGTCTATAAACCAACTAATACGATGAAGCGAGTATGGTGGCCGTATGACCGCCTCGTGATCGGGATGAAGCCCTCTAAACCCTGAACCCTAAACCCCTAAACCCTGAACCCCTAAACCCTCACATCCTATAGCACGCTCTGACGCTTCGATAAACCCTCAAAAACCTCTCAGAGCCTGCCTAGGCCTAAGCCCTCGGCCACGAGCCCACCGCCCTAATCCTGTACCCTTCTTTTAGGGGTCGTCCAGTGCGCATTTTGTCCTAAATCCCTACAGCCCCTAAACCCCTAAACAAAACCCCAAAAACCACAACCCTAACCCCTCAAACCCCAACCTCTATTCAGACCTCTCTCTCTCTCTCCCAGGCATTCGGTACGTCAAGCCTGACGGAAGGGCTGCACTTGCGGCCTCTATATAGACCTAAACCCCTCAACCCTAAAGCCACAAACCCCAAAGTCAAAATCAAAGTCAAAATCCTAGCTCTATCAAGAGTCCTCCATAGCCTCAGCGAGTTCCAGCTGCACGCCGGCCTTCTGAATTTCCCGGCTACGATCTCCTTCTTCCTCTCTCCTGCTGAAGGTGGCAGCTACGAATGGGATCGTAGACTTTAGGGCTTAGGGGGTTGTCATGCTTTGCATGCTTTAGAGCTGTCCGGGTTTAGGGTTTCGAGGTGCTTTGAGGCTTTAGGGCTAAGAAGAAGCCCAAAAGTTGGAAACACCATAGCCTCAATCCTTAAGAGTAATGTAAAGGGAATCCTCTTAATGGTGTTATATGGTACCCTAAATAGTAGGATTCTTATTATAAGGACCCCAAAATACGGCACCCCTATTTTTCGGAAACTCCCATATGGGTTTGGGGATTTGGGACTTGGGACTTTAGGATCGGGTTGATCAGGATTCGGGCCTTTTCGGCGCTCACGCTCGGACAATCCAGGCGAGGCATCTAGTTCGAGGTCAGGGCTTTAAGGTCTTAGGGTTACTCAGTTGTCCTTTAAGCAAATTGAAAAACATCTACTATGATGGTTCTCTACAAAATAGTGGGGAAATTAAAAGAACCAAAGGACAACTCAGGTTACGACTTAGAGTTTGGAGCTTGGGGCTTGAAAGCTTTCGCTGTTAAACTGGGGTTGAGGATTCACAGTGTGTCCTGCTGCTTCGAAGGCTGCTTCGTCTTGCGGCTGCTGCCGCCTCAGCGTCGGACAGAGCGGCACTGGAGAGTGCATGACCGACATGGGTTCTTGGTTTGAGTGATTGGTAGTCATCGTCTTCTGTTGTGCTGCACTTTTAGTATGCTCTAGGAGCTTTTAGCCCAAACCCTTGAGCCTAAGCCCTAAGCCACTTTCCATTTGGCTGGCCCCACCCTCTGCTCCGAACTGGACGAACCCTCGAAGTCCCTCAGCTCATGCCAGTCGCTGATAGATCCCCGGAGACTCTAATATCCTTTAATTAAGGAATATTCCTTAAATCATATTAGGGATAAGCCCGAAAGGCTGACATGGGAGTTTCCGGAAATAGGGGACGCTAATGTGGTACCCTAAGTAGTAGGATCCTTATTATAAGGACCCCAAAATAAGGTACCCCTAACTTTCGGAAACTCCCATATGATCAGTGGCAGTATATCCCGAAAGTCCCCGATACGACTAGTATAAACAAGCACCCAAAACCCTATTCTATCCTTTCAGGCCCCTAAGGTGCACCGCTTTCTACACCCCTAAACCCTGCAGTAGAGGCCGGAAAGTTGGAATATCATTATCATAATCCCTTTAAGGTAAATTATAGGGGATCCTGCCATTATTCCATATTCCAACTTTCTGTAGTTCCCTGTATGCCCTTTAGTTTTGTCGAGGAGCCGACGGAGACGGCGGCAGCCCAAGAAGCGCCTGCTTGATGGGCGAGGCTGGGGCGGACGGTGGCTGCAGCGCAGCATCCGGAACTGCAGAAGACCTTCAGGGCTGTGGTCTTTAAGGGTGTCGGGTTGTGTGTTGAGGTTCAAGGCTTTGTTGTTGAGGGTTTAAGGGGCCTTCGGACTTTGGGGTTTAGGGACCTTCGGACTTTGGGGCAGGGTGAATTGTCTAAACCCTAAACGAATATCGATCACGCTCGCAGGGGGGAGGCCGCCTCTTCCAAAACAAAAGCACGGCTCAATGCGACCGAGCTCGCCACTCAGCGTTGATGAAGGTGGTCTAAGTCTACATTTCGGATGATGGCGGCCTTCTTTGGTTACAGTGTAATGGTGAGTGTAAGTATGGGGCATCGGTTTAGGGTTCAGCCTTCGTTCAGGGTTTAGTATAGAAGCCTGAATAATTATCAATACTATGCTTGAGGTCTCCTTATCATAAGTATACGATCCAAACCGAATTGTAATGATCAAAGCCTCCAAATCCTAGAAGCCTCATAGCAATTCTGCTGAACCCCTTTACAAAGGAGCCCTATTCTTATGGACAAGGCCCGCGTGGCAGCCCGGGCCTTCTTCTGCTCCCCGGAGGAATCCTCGCTACGGCCGTGGGCCTTACGAAGATTCCGTAGTCCGGCTTGCAATCCTGAGCAGTCTGGGATTTGACAGGCTTAGAGCTTGAAGCCTGTAGCTTGCGTAGTTCTAGGCTTTTCTTTCCTTAGGTTAGTAGGGAATGGAAGAATGGTAGTACTAGCAGTTATCATCAGTTATAATTGTACCCCATTCCTCCATTCCCTACTAACCAAAGGTAAAGTTTAAGGCTTCAGGGTTTAGGATCTTAACTTTCAGCGTTCGAGTATGCTTTTGGGTTGAGCGGGCCGAGGCCTGAAGAAGTACGGTTTAGAGTTTAGGGTTTAGGATTTGGGGTTTAGGTTTTTTTTTCCACTCTGGCATGGCTTGGAAATCTATGCCCGCTCGCGAGGTCTGACTGTAGAGAAAAGTGGCAGACGGTAGCACGGGACCTAAGGTGTTGTGCAGCACCAACTAAATGTCACACCATTTGGGGTTTAGGGATTAGGGTTTGGGGTTTAAGTATAAAGTTTTCAATACCAAGCATCAAAGTAGGCTTTGCCCTTGACGCAGCCGTTGTTCTTGCCCGCCTGAACCAGCGAAGGGCCCGGTGCAATGGTTTCGTTTTGTATTACAGTGAACCCTCTATACTATACCTTTCCTACCAACACCTACTGCGTGTATGGTCGCTACAAGGCCTATAGTGGGTTTTAAAATACCAACCTGCACCAACAACCTCCACAGCGAGTATGAGTTAGTAGTAGTAGTAGTAGAAGAAGTAGTAGTCGTAGTGGTAGTGGTAGTGGTGGTCGTGGTCGTGGTCGTGGTCGTGGTCGTGGTCGTGGTCGTGGTCGTGGTCGTGGTAGTGGTCGTGGTAGTGGTAGTGGTAGTGGTAGTGGTAGTCGTGGTGGTGGTAGCAGTAGTAGTAGTATTAGTGGTGGTGGTGCTGGTGGTACTTGTAGTGCAGCAGTAGCAGTAGCAGCAGCAGCAACTGCAGTAGTAGGCCCCTAACATGGTACTGTGGTATGACCCAAAAACCTATTCTAGTTCTTAGAAACCTAACTTGCCGTGTCCAGAACCATGTTGGCCTTCTCGTCCAATTCGATGCCCATCCATTCCTGAAGTTTAAGTCCTAAACGGGAGTTTCCGAAAATAGGGGACCCTAATACACTACCCTAAATAGTAGGATCCTTATTGCAAGGACTCCAACTAAGGTACCCCTAATTTCCGGAAACCCCAAATGTCGCAATTGCAGCCAGGGCTTGGAGGTCATGTGATGATATTTAGACTCTGTGGTCTTGAGGTTAGGGGTGTAAAGGTTTAAGACGGTTAAGATTGAAGAAATGCGTGGCTCGTAGGGCGTACGGTTCAAGTTTGAGGGCTCCCGGATCAAGGGTTCGTCTCTCGTGTTTGTGCAAGATTGTAGGGTTTGCATGGACCACACTTTTTGAGAGTTGTGCACCACATGAGCAGCGATACATGCCAGGGCAGCTTATGCTTGTTCTGCTTTTGGGCTTTAGGATATGTGCGTATGTGTTTGCATTTACTTCAAGCTTAAGAAGACTTTTCCTGAGGCTGCTGTATCCAACTAAGAGCCTGCTAGTAGTGGCACAACGACACACCCGAAGAGTCTCTGGGCAATTGACCTGAACCCGATACCCAAAGGCCCCAAAGTAGTTCCTTTTCGGGATTACCTAATAAGATTCTATATACGAACCCCAAAAAGGGAACTACTTTGGGGCCTTTGGCTAAGGTAAGGCTTTGAACACTAGGCTTTGAGACAGTCTTTTGAAGTTTCCCAGGCTACCAGCTTGGCACGTCTAGTTACCGGTCAGTCAACCCTTGTGACCTTTTTCCACGGGGGACTTGGGCCAAATGCGGTCGCGTAAAGACATAGCTAAGGACCATAGGAATAGCAATGGAGGCAGGGTAAAATCTACACCCCCCTCGCCGTGCTGCTCGAGCTAAGGCGGATAGTACATGGCTCCAGGTTGCCCTGGGCTTCAACGGATTTGGGAATTTGCCAAAGCGAGCATTTATAAAGCACAACGGGGAAGCCCTGCAGGTCCGAAGCAAATCAGAATGAGGACTCAGCGCCTATGGGTGCGGTTCCATGCATCCCACTCGGCCTGAGTGTAACCTCCACGACGCTGGCGATAGTACTCGTCCCACTGGGCCTGAGTATAGCCTCTGTACATGGGCTCAGGTGCTGTCGTGCGACCACGTCCCTTTTGGGATGGGCGGTTCTGGACTGCAGCCTGGCGATTGCGCTCTGCCAGACGTTCCGTTTGGTCTGTCTGGTCCTGAGCACTACGGAGGCTATCGGTAAGAATCTGTCCGATCTCAGTTGTGATGCCTTCAATTGTGGTAGCCGACACATAGACTTCGCCGTCGAAAGTCAGGATCCTTTTTGCAGCGTCGTTCACTGCTGCCACCTCAGCATAGAGTCGCGGAGGGAGGAATGCACCGAGGTAGGTCAAGCCGATGGGGACATCCGCGGTATCATCGATAAACCGCAAGTTCCTCAACGGCTCCACTTCGCAGTGGGCATAATAGACCAGCTTCGCAGGCGGGACATTGCCACCACCATAATGGGAGCCAGCACGCAAGTAGCGCTGCTCCTCACTGCGTCCTGGATCGGGAAGCACAGCGTTCGACAGGTGATCGAATTTCTGCATGTCCTCAAGGCTGCGGCCCTCTTGCATCATTCTCACGTTGAACTGTGCGTCCTTCTCGAAGCGGTCGGACACGGTGTCAAAGTTCAACTTGGCGGCCCTGATCTTTCGGTCTTTGGCGTCACGAATGGCGGCGGCCTCCGCGCTCATCTGACCACGTTTCTTTGGTCCCTCGCCCAGGCCTCGAAGGTCACTCGCGAGGAGATCATCGATGGGCTTCTGGGCTCCAGTCGCAGCGGTGGCAAGAAGGCGCTGGCGGAGTCTCGAATTCTCAAAGACTCGCTTTGTGATTTTCTTGGAGTCATCCGTCTGGGGAGCCTTGCAACGGAGGCAGAACAGCATGCCATTGGCAACGACTGCTGCGCACTCGCGGCATGGGTGAGAGCCAAGTGGGTACGGCTCATCCTCACCCGCATCCGTTGTATCGCCTTCATCGACTTCGACCTCAACCTCAACCTTGGTTTCGTCAAGGTCGAATGCACCAGCAGCATCAGCAGGCTCACCCTCGCGGGTGGCTTCATCCAAGTCCATGCTTTCGTCCTTTTCGGCGATTGCGGCGGGCTTGGGAACCACCTTCGGCATCTTCTTTGAAGCAATCGCTTTGGGAGCGATAGCCGCCTGTTTTGGGGGCGGTGCCGATGATGAGCTTGCTGCTGCGGCCTCCTCATAGTCGCGCTTTGCGCGGAAAATGCGCTCTGGCTCACCCTCGCGGGCGGCTTCTTTGTGCTCGGCGACGTAAAGCGGGAGGTTCTTTTTGCTGGTGTCGATGGCGGACAGCACGCAATCGGGAGGCACATTGTCCCGTGTGAGGACGCCGTCGGTCTCCGTGACGAAGAAAACGCATCCAGCGGCGATTGCTCGCTGCGTGTCTATCGTCAGCTCGATCGGCTGGTTGGAGCGCATTCCACTCTTGTAGTGGGTGTCGTCCAACTTGTACGGGGACAGGTAGTTGTGGGACCTGTCTGACCTCGCAGAGCCGGCGATCATTCCATCGCGGAGGATACCCTTCATTCCCTTTTCATTCGTGCGGTGGAAGAGCTTTGGGGGGGTATCCTCGCGGGAGAGCACAGTGACCCCCCTGACGCTGCTCTGCAGGTCGGCCTCGTACTCGGACAATCCGCTGTAGAACCTGGTCGCAAGGAAGAAGTCCGCGTCCGGGTTATTGCCGATGAGCTTGGAGTTATGCCCTTGGGCCATCCTCACTCTGACAGGGAATAGCGGTTGACCCAGGGTGTCCTTCATTGGGACGTCAATGCCCAAAAGTCTGATCCGTCCCTTATTATCGGCTTTCGCTGCGCGTAGCAGCTGCCTCACACCCCAGCGTGCGCCCCGTGCCGTGTTGAAGACCTGGAGCAGAGTGTCAACATCTGTCCAGCACCCACGGTCAAAGATCAATGCAGGGAAGTCGTCCATTTCATGGCCACGCAGCAGCTTGGTGAGAAACTTCAGGTCTCCGTGTTTGAATGTCACGTGCCTGTCTCCTACAATGTCCTCCGGGTTGAAGGGCTTCATCAAGTGCTTCTTGCCGTTGTAGAAGTACTCATTTGGAAGCTCTGGCACAGTGGCAGCCCCTTGCGGGGCGCTTTCATCGATGAACATGAGCCTTCGCATGGCATCCTCGTCTCGATCAGACTTCTTAGTCTTCTTCGGAGGCGCTGGCTCAACAACACGTCCAATCGATGAGGGGATAGGGTCGACCTGGTCGCCCTCGTCCACCAGCTCCACCGTGCCCGGGGTGTTGTAGGACACCTTGCCGTCTGCGTCCTGGGTGACGATGTCATTGACGCATTCCGCCACAGCACTGACGTCCGTGGTTGCACCGATCCTTGGCACATCCTTGCGGATGGCTTTATCCATGGGTGGCCCCTCGGAGATCTTATTGACGTCGATTGCGTCAGCGGCATCTGGGGCTTCCCACATCTTGTCCTCCTGGGTGACCGGCATTGGCTTGGCCTGTTTCGGGTTCATCAGCTGGTCCTTCTCTGCACGCCACTGCTTGAAGACATCCTCGAGCACTGGATTGTTGGCATCAGAGCCAGTCTCAAAGTGCTCATAGCGAACAAGCAAAGCCCTGACACAGGGTGCCATCTTCTGGGCAAGCCATTCGCTCCTGCTTGCATTGATAGTCGCATGCAAGTAGGTCTGGAATAACTCGCGGTTGCGAGGGTCTTCGCTGGCGTGAAAGCTGTCATACATTTCCAGCTTTTCGACCAAGGAGCTTGCGGTTTGCACTTGCAGACCGCGCTGCCTGAACTCTTCGAACATAGCGGCATTGAAGTCGTTGTAGGCTGAGTGGAGTTGGAACAAGTCCGCCTCCACCTGCCCAATCACCTTCACAAAACCAATGTCCGGCTCGCCCGCGAGGGCGGCTAAAACATCCGCTGCCCTTCTCACTTTCCGTGCGACGGTCTCCGTTGTGACATTGGGATCTCTGTAGGCGAGTCCCGGTCCTAGCCGCGTGGGGATGCAGCCCCACTGGCCGGAGATCTCGTTCCCGCACCACCAGCAGATTATGTCGATGGTGTGGTCCGGATAGTTGCTCCTGAGCTCCTTCACATGCTCCTCGACCTGCCAGACAATCCACGCCAAGGTTTTACCCCAACACATGGTATAGCGAGTCTGTGCCCATCCCAGCGTAAAGCTTGCGATGTTCACTTCCGCATCCAAGTCGGCCTTAACGAACACTCCCCGCCTGTTCTTCTTGCAAAGTGCAGTGGAGCTGTCTGACACGACTATGATGGCTCGCTTGGCCTTGGGGCTCAACCTTGCGGTTGGCTTCAACTTGGCGAGTCCCTCGTCACTGAGGTCAGCCATCTGGCGCAGAGCCACACAGGTTGCGTCGGCATGGGTCAAGGATACCCCAGCCGCGCATTGTGTGGATACGCAGCTGTACGCCGACTCCAAGAGCTGGCTCTCATGATCGGCGCCGAGCGAAATGATATCGTTGTTGAGGGCGGCGGATTGGAGAATGGTTTTCATGGCCTTGGTAACCCCATTCCTGTCTGCTTCGGAGGTGTTGACCCTGCAGAACTCGTCGCTCACAACGATGGCTGCCATCTTGGGGATCGTAGAAGTCGCTTCGGGCAAGTCGAGAAGATCAGAACCAGCTGAAATTGCAATGGCAGGCGTGCACATAAAGAAAGCCAAGATTTCATGGTCAAGGCTTGCAGTTTGTTGTGTGTTTGTGCACTCGAGCGATGTGTGTGCAAACGAATCATTTTCGAAACGAGAACACGGTTTGTTAAGCCTACCCCCCTCATCGAGAGGGGAACCAACACACCTCAAACAAACCATTGCCTTCTGAGCTGGGAGCTTCAACTGAGCCGTAGGCAAGAGGAACTGCGCTTGATGTAGGAATTGCTTTTGCTTTTTGTTGAACTTCTGGTACCCCCCTGAAGAGTAGGCGATGAAGGAATGTCGTTCGCCAGTGTAGGGTTGTACACCATGTTTTGTCGATGGATGCAACAGAGTGGGCTTGCGGTATGTGTTGCAATTGTAGCCTTTGTGGTCTTTGCCATGATCATCTGTGTATATTCCCGGTGGTCCCAACTGGCTCGCGCCCTCAATCCACAGTGTCCCCCCTGTATAGTTACCGAAGGAGAACGTCAGGTTGTACGATTCTTTCTGATTGTACTTATCCGTGTGGATGCGGGCCTTGCCATTGAAGTTGAACACGAACGAAGTCCATGTAAACCCTTTCGGAGATGATTGCTTAACAAATCCATTCACATACCTGCAAATCCATGGATAATGTTTTGTGCGGTTGGTAATACCAAAGCACCCACCATGGACCCAAGCGCCGAACACCAAGTATTTGGATAGGTTCTCAGAAGCCATCAATGCTCGCGGTTTCGCCAATGATGCCTTGAGATTGGTACGAATAAGCCCAGCTAGCTTTTCGAAGGTCTTGAAGCTGTAATCGTTAGCCTCGAACGATTGTTGAGCGAAGTCCTCGACAACCTTTGATGCATCCGGAGCTGCTGCTACCGAAACCTTGTTGTCAACCTCGACCTTCGACTCGGGTTTGCACCCGGCTACGTTCGCGCTGGTTGTATGTCCAATAAGCTTCAAGGCATGCGTCCATTTGTTCTTTTCAGTGAAAGGCTTCGTGAACACATCCGCCACTTGTTCGGCTGTACCAACATTCAGTAACTTGAAATGCCCAACCTCATATTGCTGCTTTAGCCATGAGAAACTCACCCTCTGTGTCCGATCAGTATGTCGTAGAACACCAGCTTGCCCTAGCAACAAAAGAGTGATTGTCGCCTGGTTATCCTCCATATGTCTAACCTCGAAACTTTCAGGAAGCTGGACACAGAGGCCGTTGATGTCTGCGATTGACAACCCATCCGGTCTAGTGGACCCATAACGAATTTCGTCAAGTTCAGGGTCAATGCGTGCAACTATCGAATCCACCCTCTCAGCCCTTGGCTCGGCCTTGCGGCCGGCATCTCCACGCCATAGGAAATACCACAAGCTCAGGCAAGGTAGACCTTCGGCACGTAAACCGTGATTCGCTGCTACAACTTCGGACTCAGTAGAGCTCATTGTAATAGATGTTTGTTTCTTGCTGAAGGCATTGAGGGGAAAGTACGTGTTTGGTCCAACCAAAAACATCGCACATCCTGTAGTCGATTTTGAATCGAATTCGCCCGCAAAGTCGGAATCGCTGAACAACCACAGTCTGCAATCCATTATGCTGTCGCCTATGAAACCGCTCATAGTGACATCAAGCGAAGAGTTTATGTAGCAAACCAACCTGTGAAGTCCCAAGTCGCAATCTGGACTCCACTTGGTCACCCTCGACGCTAAAGACTGTGTTGCCCTTAGAAGGTCCCATCTGGCCATGCGAGCAGCGAACAAAATCTTCATTAGTACCTTACTAGCAATAGGTTGCAAGCGCCCTGCCTTCTCTCCTTCGGAAGCTGTTGGCAAAGCCACACGTAGCTCATGGAAGGGGGTTGCAGCTGGTTTCAGGGTCTTACGCTCTACCTTAGCAAGCTCGCAGTACCGATCAACGCAAGAGTCGAGAAAGTCCTTCATATCGTACGTGATGCGAGTGACTGGCTTGGTCATTGCGCCGGGCTTCTCTTTAACGTCTTGCGACAATGTAACAAACTTGCTCTGCTTCGCCTCCTTTTTAGCCTCAGACTTGTTACGAACCGGCTTGCCCTTGCGGGCAGCTGCAACTGCCAGCTCGAAATCAGACTGTTCCCGGCCTGCGAGGTCGAAGTAGGTTTCGCCGTCCCACCAATCCTGAAGACAGCGATCGCGCATTTGATTGCAACTGTCAACAACAACTTCCTCCGACTCACCCTTGCGGGTGGCTTTAGCCACCACAGTGTATCTCCGAGGGCCAATCCCCGGGAACATTCTAGCATCATCCTCGTTGGGGACATAAAGTCTTTTGCGAGGATAACGGTGATGTCGGATTGCTATGAGATTCTCGGGGTCAATGTCCCAATAGTCTTCTTTTCTAGCAGGAGTTGCAGCTGATGATTCGGGCTCAAACACGTGACGAAAAGGGTGTGCTTCCTTGGGCAGCGTGAGGTTGTGTTCTTCCTTGTGCATGCACCCAAAGTATCTACCAATGGCTTCCGGAAGATCCATGTCAATGACGCTCGAGATCAAGTCCCATCCCT
The DNA here is from genome assembly GCA_905221615.1 of Symbiodinium sp. CCMP2592. Taxonomy (NCBI): domain Eukaryota; class Dinophyceae; order Suessiales; family Symbiodiniaceae; genus Symbiodinium; species Symbiodinium sp. CCMP2592. The sequence goes on from CAJNDT010000001.1 coordinate 469,319, forward strand.
CCTTGATAGAGTTCTTAGGTCCAGCGAGTTTAAAGTCATCGACGTATACCACTAAAAGCAGCTTCTTCTTCGGGTGGTAGAATACACTCTTCCAAATGTCAGTCAATACTGCCTCGAACCCGACTTTCTTCAACTCAGCTTCGCAATGATGTTCCCAAATCCCCCCTGAATCGGGGTGTCCGTAAAGTGCCAACTTGAGTGGAACAACAGGATCTTTCATGCCCTGCCATGCCTTAGGCCAGCGATTGCGAGGCAACCGTACCCAAGTGGCAACCCCTTGGAACAAAGCTTGGGTGTATGCTTGCTTGGCGTCGGCCTGCTGGATGATGTAGCCAGGTTGTGAGCCAAAGACGTCAAGAATCTTTCCTGCTTCCATAGATGCAGGACTGCTCGACATCTCCGCAAAGAGCGCGTGATCGGCGTTTTCATCAAGTACTTTATTTCCCTGAAATACCGAACGTCCCTTATACTTACGGTTGGGGTCGCCTTCTTTCAGCTCGGCTCCCTTTAGGGTACCAATCTCAAAAACATTGCCAAAGTGAACCTTGGTTTGAGATTTCTTAGCTTCGTTGGCAACCGACTCGAACTCCCTGACTTTGCCTTGTACCCAGCAGCCCTTGTCAACCAATTTCTGCCATTCTTTGTCCATGGCAGCCTGCGCCTTAGGGTTTGTTGCAATCTCCTTAGACGACAGGACCTTGGCGACAACAGCATACATCTCATCTGCGATCTGAAAAAGCTTCTTGTCATATAGCCCTTTGAGTCGTTCCCGATGTTCCTCGCTACACCCGTGCAGGACTGGCATTGCAGGTACCGCCTTTACAGCTTCACGATACAGTGCCTCATTCTCCTCATGTAGCTTCTTCTCATGTTCTGCAATTGCTGTTGTTCTTTGTCTTTTCGACATAGCCTTCCATGCAGTATGATCAATAGCGTTAGGGCGGTTCTTGTTGTTCTTCTTGACCAAACATTCCCCACTCCACGTATAACCATACGGTGGTTCTTGCGCTGCTACTGCTGCGCTGGACTTCAGCTTCTGCTTCACAGAGAACGGAACATCATCAAGCAATGCTGCACGGGAATCAGACTTTGACTCACCCTCGCGGGTGGCTTCTTTCGCGTCCTTCGGCGGAGGATCTTTATCACGATCAGGACCAAATAGCTCTGGGAACATTTCATCCAGGTCTTCGCTAAGTTGTGCCTGAATTGTGGCTTCATCGTATCCCCCCCCTTCCTCCAGAGGAGGATGCGGGTTTTGCTCATCAAGGACATTGTGATGTTGTGCATCAAGGCTTGGTGGTTTATCCAAGGCAGGCTCTTGCAACAAAGGAAACTTAAAGTCACCATCTGGTAGCTCCAGTCTCTTAGTCCGAAACACACGTAGATCTTCGTTTTCCAACGCGGCTTCGATGTTGTGTAGGGGAGCAACAACGTACTCAAGCTTGAAGATAAAACCAGGTTGGATGTGGTACCCAAGGAATATACCTTCAATCCCTGTGCCAGCAAACTTGGATCGTTCAGGCTTGCGTTGCTTCTTCGGGGCCCAATAGAGAACTTTCGCTCCAAAGGGAATACGCATGCCATTGAACTTTTCACCATACCTGATTTCCCACGGAATCTGACCATTGTCAATCCTCGCAGTGATGTTAAGACACATAGCATGATGTTGCGATGCAAGAGGCCAATAGCGATCTGGAAGTCCTGATTGCACTAGATTGGCCCGTGTGCCTTCCAAAATTGTTCTGATTTCTCGCTCGATTACGGCCTTGTTTTCGTTCACATACTCTCTAGAAGTGTTGTGACGAGCGCGAAGCTGTCTGGCCGCAAAGTCAAACTCCAACGCATTGTCGGAATATATAACCTTTACCTCATCATCTGTACCAAGGAAGTGCAACATGTCTTCGTAGCACTGCTCACCAGACTTTGTCTTGGAAGGGTACACGTATCTAAACTTAGAATACACGTCCTTCACAACATGAGCCACGGTTTCATCTTGGAACCCGTAATCCTTGGCATCAGCGGTCACGATGTGATCTACTGTGATGTGGTCACCGAACGATTTACTGTAGATTGTAGAGGATCCACCAGATTTACGCGCCTGGGGCGCATACATCTTGGCCCTTTGGCAAATGGGGCAGAACGGATTCTTTGGTCTATGGGTAAGTCGATGTTCCAAAGACACAGCCTCAGCCCTCAAGGAAGCTTCATCCTTCTTAGACTTTGGCATTGTGTATGGCTCGACATCGCTGTCGGCTTGCGCCTCAACTTCCCCTTCAGGCAAAGCAAACAATGTGATAGTCGCAATAGTCCCTTCAGGTACTTCCCCATAGATTCCGTCCAATTCGTCAATGTTGACTGAATCCTCCAACAAAGACCACACGTCATCCTTGAATCCCCAAGTAGTCCGGATTCTATACCTTGGGAACTTAGGAGCCGGTGTTCGAAACGTCTTTGGGAAATGTGCCACCTTAGCAGCGGGGCTGCCGTTGATGACAGTCCAACCTGCCTTTAGCAGTTGCCTCGTTTCCACCCCAGGAATGGGAGGAATGCAATTCGCCATCTTTTCGATGGGATCTTCTGCCGCGCCAGCTGGACCTTCAGGTTCATGTTCGTGCTCTCCCCTAGCTGGTGCGGCGTGCCCTTGCGGGCAGCTGTTTACCGAAAACCCGAACCAGACTTGACAGAGGTCGGTGCAACCTTGCTGCCATCAGATTCTGAGGACTTTGCTGCTAAGCATGCCATCAATGGTCCTCGGTCGCCAAATACGGGGACATTGCCTCGGAGTTGGCAAATCATCTTCTGACCGTCTGGGCAAATGAAATATGGCGCCTCACCCGCTGGCCAGTGGAAAGAGAACCCCTGTTCCATGCACTTCTTTCCTACAGAGCAAACTGCAGGTGTGTTGGGGAGCTCAACGAACTGCAATGGGTTCCTCAATGACTCAATGTAGACTTCATGCTTGGTATCAGCGTCTACTGGTCCGTTAGCAGTGATCAAACTCACTGGGTTGGAAGCAACCTTCTTAGCCTTGCCCTTGAAATGGGCCTCCAAATCAGAGTGACTAATCAGATCTTCCTCGCTACCGGTGTCTGCGATGATTTCGAGGTTCTCACCTGTCACCGCCGCTGCAGCAAGTTGGGGCAGGGGAATTGCTTCTTTGCAGTGAATGCAGAATCCTTCTCTACCCCGACACCTGTAGTTACACTTGACCCGAACCTTAAGCTTCATCCCGTTCACTGCTGATTCCAAGTGACGGGCATTCTGCAAAGCTTCTTCGGTGTCCTCTGGAATTGATGGTGGGCATAGCTCCGCAGACTTGTACCTGAATTCGAACTTGTGCTTGTCTGGTACGAAGCTCCAGCCTTCACCCTCAGGCGGGATGTCAATGATTTCTGGCCTTAGGAACTGGACTTTCCTGCTTCGGGGCTTTCCGGCAGGGCCCTTGCGGGCTGCTACTGCGTAGGCCTTCACAGCATCGGCCGGTGGCTCACCCGTGAGGGTGGCTGTGAGGGAAAGACAGCAAGCGGCCGGCTTGTCCTCACTCTTTGGCCTTTTCTTACTGGGTCGCCTGCGCTTGCCGGAGGGCGATCTCTTCCCGTCCTTGCCAGCCTTATCCCCTTTGGCCGGGACAGAGGGAGCGGCATCCTTGTGCATGAATGGGCAATTCTTACCGTTCTTGCAGGTGCCTTTGGGGTAAAAGATGCAAGGAATCTTGGAGGTATCCTTCTTCTCCCCACCTTTACCGCCTTTACCTCCACCTTTTCTCGAAGGGGTACGTGGAGGTGTTCTGCCCCTTGTCTGTTCAGGAGTAGGCTTCACATGCTTGTATGGGCACTTATCACCTCGTGGGCACTTCCCACGCTGGAAAGCGTAGCAGGGCTTGTCCTGGCTTCGGCCGCGAGGGGTGTTCGGGGTATCGGAAGGAGCAGGGGCACCAAATCTGGCGCCATGAGCTTTGGCGATTGCTGTGCGGTTTTTGCGAGTCCTATCTCTAGCCAACAGCTCTTTCACGCATTTGACCAAGTAGTCATAAGTGCGTTGCTCTGTTCCTTCCTTAGCCCTGTCGTAAACCTCCAGATCAAACTTGAGCTTGCTAGCATTGCGAAGCTGACGAAGTAGAATATCTCTCAGCGTAGTCTCCTCGGGTTGGTGATTCAACCCCGCGATGACCGACTCCCAGTTGTGAATGAAAGTGCTAAGGTCATCACCATTCAACTGCACCTTGAGTAGATCTTCTACAGAGTAGAGGGAGCCTGCTTCTTCGTTGGTCTTAAAGTAGTGTTCGAACATCAGTAGAACCTGTCTACCACGAACGGCCCTACCAGCAGCTGCCTCAGACTCCTTGTAGTTAATGATCTGTCGTCCAAGATCACCCCTAGCAACCCTCGAGAGCGCCGAAAGGATCTTCGTGTCCAAAGTGAGGAATTTACCCGTGTCCCTCAACTTCTCCGCATCGGCGTCCCTGGAGTAAACCTCTTGAACCCATTTGAATGCCTCATCGGGTCTGTCCGATGCTGCCCGAACGGCCTCCCTAACTGTGATCTTCCAGCTCCTATAAGTCTCCGGGTTAGGGAAGTCGGGTAGCTTCACCGTTTCAGCTTCCTTAGCCTTGGGTTTGTCATCATCAGGCTTCTGGATAACCGACTTGAGTGCTTCAGCGAGAAGTACGCTAGGTTCTTTGTTTTCAGTAGATTCTGCCGGTTCTTTGTTATCACTCTGTTCAGCAGCAGATACCGCTACATTGTGGGCCTTGGTATCCTCAGGCTCTCCAATGTCATACCGTTGGGTCCTTCCCAAAACCGTCCGAAGCGACACAGGAATCTCCCTGGGGTTCGGAAGGGTCGGAATCCATGAATGGCTAGGACCCTGAACAAGCGGCGCTGCGGCACCACCTTGCGGTGGGCTTGGTTGAAGTTTGGAGCTCTCACTGGGATCGACTTTCACCGGCACGGCACCACCTTGCGGTGGGCTACTCTCCGCTGTCGACAAGACAGTCCTGAGTGAGTCGACCTCAGCTATAAGCTCCGCGTTCCTGTCCTGCAGGTCATCAACCAAGCTATCGTACTGCTGTGCCTCAGAGGTTAGCCTATGGTAGTACTCGTTTTCTTCCCATTGAAGCTTTTCCTCAAACTCAGACCCTAAGAAGGCAATCATCTCACTGTGGTTTTCTTCGATACTCGAGCGCAATTCCGCGAAACGGCGTTCATGCTGTCTGTTTTCCGCAGTGAGCGTGCGCGCTGCTGCTTCCAGCTCGGACCGATGTGCATCAAACTGCATGGCCATAGACCTTTCATCATGACTTTCCCTTTGTGCGCGTGCCAGCTGTGCCTGCAGCTCGTTGGCTGATTGTCGTTCTGCTCGGGCGATTGTCTCTAGCACTCGTACTTCATTGTGTAGCTGTCCCACCAACAGGTGTGTGGATTGGCTCACAAATGCTAGCTGTTGACGATGATTCGCATCCGCTGTTGCCTCTAGGTGTGCAATGTATGCGTTGGCTTCGGCGTACACGTTGTCCAATGCAAATCGATGTCGTTGTTCCGCGCGAAGCTCCAAGGCACTTTGAATGCGGGGGTCATTCAGGAACAAGTTCACCTGAGTATTCTCCTGCAACAAATGCAAGAAGTACTGGTTCGCTTCCTGCTCCGTTCTACCACCAATACCACCGTCATCGTTGTTGCCCGCGGCCGTTACAAACGGCACGATGTCCATTACGGAGCTAACTACGGCTGATAACCTGAAGTTTCCCAGGCTACCAGCTTGGCACGTCTAGTTACCGGTCAGTCAACCCTTGTGACCTTTTTCCACGGGGGACTTGGGCCAAATGCGGTCGCGTAAAGACATAGCTAAGGACCATAGGAATTGCAATGGAGGCAGGGTAAAATCTACATCTTTTGCAATGCTAGCCTTGTGCCAAACTCCTGTTTTTACACGAAGCAGTGCTTCTGCTGCTCGTCTCCCTTAATAATCTAAGGAGCCATATGTATGTATGTATGTATGTATGTATACAGCTTAATACAGACTTCAACATGAGCCCTACTGCGCATGCAAAATTACGAAACATCCGGCTTCAGCTGATGCCAAGTTCATGCAAAACCCTAAAGGCCATGCGCAGAATGTGGAAATCTTCCCGACACTCAGTACAGCCTTACCGCTTTCAGAGCCCCCTGGACCTTGATCCCCTAGAGCCCTAGAAAGCCAATAGCACGCGAACCTCATAATCGCCGAGGCGCGCCCCCAGCAAACTCCGTGACACCAATGAATTTGATGGTGCCACAGAGCCTCAGATGAGGTTTCAGGTTTAGGGCGGAGGAGTTTATGCAGCTTTGGGCGCTGAGGGCCTTCGGGTTTGCGTGGAGGTCGCGAAGGTTCAACTGAGTACTGCAACTACAGCTACGTTTACTTGAAAATCTGACGGATTGGTCGTCCCTCTGAGAGCAGCTGGACATGCCCGAGCACCAAAATCAACGTGCACGCCCCAAGCCCTAACCTAACCATCCTCGACCCATTTCGAACCCAATACTCTTTTTGCAAAGACGTGTAAATGCCCAATACCCTCAACCCTAAACCGTCATGCTTAGTCCGTTGTCGAGCTTGACCCTGGCTCACAGCATCAGGGTGAAGCTCGTACCCCAAGACCTCGTCATTCTTCCGAACCCTCTGACTTCCTACAGCATAGCATATGGGAGTTTCCGAAACTAGGGGACCCTCCTATAGTACCCTGAATAGTTGGATCCTCCTTACAAGGACTCCAAAATAAGGAGGTACCCCTAATTACTAATGTGCCTCAGTATAGTACCTACTTCGGGGAGCGAGAGGTACCTCAGCTAACCTTAACTGCAACCACAGGGGGACTGGAAGGGAACCGCAAAAAAATATGCCGTCAAAAACTCCAAACCCTAAACCCTAAAACCCCAGCCCCTTAACCCTAAAACCCCAAAAAGCTTAAAATCTGAACCCTAAACCCTAAACCCGAGACCCTAACAGTACAGGATTCGGGCGTTCAGGGAAGGTTTGGAAAGGCCGACATGGGGGGTTAAGCAGGTTTCTCATGATGTTCCCAGAGGCTCTGCAAAAATCGTTGGGCCTTGGTTTAGGCTGTAGGGTCGAGGGTTGAGGGCTTCAGTCTGGGGTACTTACACTTCATGGGTTCCTGGTTCAGGGTCTGCAGTAAGCGTTTTTGGGAGGTGAGTGTCTAGCCTAAATAGTTGTCAACACTGCTGTGCAGTGTTACGACTATTCGCATACTAAACTGTAATTCAACCAGAACCTTCTTCCAAGTAGTAAGGCCCTTGTAGTATCAGCTCCTATGTCGGCTGTACCTCAGGTGGGCATGTGCTGAAGCCGAAAATGCTTGGCCAGAGGTTTACGGTGCAGGCTCGGTGCAGGGATCAACTCAGGATTTCAAGTATCTCTATTACCGCCCACAAAGCTCTGAAAGCCCCTTCAACTCAAAGCCCCTTCAACTCCAAACCCTAGCCTTGGCCCTAGCCCAACAGAAGTTGAGCAGCTGGGTCTGCGCAATGGTCACCCTGTCACCCACTTGCAATCGTGCCGTGGCCATGTCTCCAAGTGAGCGCACGGGAGTTCCACGGATTCTACGACATAGAAAACGCTGCCAGCAGGCAGCCAAACAACCTCGACTAAAACCCTTGAGACAGATTGAGCCAAACAGCAGTCAGGGGCACTTGACTTCGTCTCTTGGCATGGCTAGCTCAAGCACCCACGGAAATCCTCGAGCTCGGGGTAGCTGGAAGGGCTGTAACGGTGCACTAATGTGACAAATCTGTCCAGTGAAACTGAACCCCCCCTCCGCCCCACCCGCAATCCATGTCCTTAGGGGCGCTGGGATCATAGGAAGCCTCTGTGAAAAGCCCTCGTGCGTGTGCGACTGAAATGTCGGCTTGGTGGAAGCGGAGGAGCGGTTCAGAGTGCAGTACACGTCCGGCAGAACTGCCTTCCTTCGATCCCGAACCATGGATGTAAGGAACGACAAAAAGCTGACGGCATGTGCTAGCATCTCTGAAGGATGTATAGCTCGTCACTCTCATCCAGCGTATGCATGCTGGATGCATACAGTGCGCATAGCGAAGTACACTTTCAACTGGGGGGTGCCGACTCAAACAGCCCTGATTCAGGCGCCTGGAGCCACATAGCCGTGGGCCCGTGTGTCTCAAGCCACTCTAAATCCGAAAAGCGCCGCTACAAGCCTCTAATCAAAGCCCGAAAACCCACATCCCAGTCGTGCGAGGGTCTGAAAGCCTTGATGGCGTTCACTGTCACCATCATCTCAACCTCGTTCTTGCAAGTGCATGCCAAGACAAATCTCGTGGTTCTGGTATTCATCAACTCTTTTGTAGCTTCTGCTCCGTCTGTCTGCTCTCACATATGGTAAACGGGCAGTTGTACAGCAGTTTCGCTAGAATGTGCTGAACCTTAAACTTTAAGGTTTAGGGCCAGGGCTTAAACTCCTCACCTGGAAATATCCTCGACCCTCCCCCCATCCTTTGCCCTTTGCAGGATCAAATTCAGAACCCTCAAGTTTTTCGTCGTGGTCTTATATGGTTAAGGATCTGGATCAGTATAGAGTCGGTTTCATGGTCAGCACCTGTTTTTATCTTTTGAACGACGGGTTTGGGAAGCCGTTGCCTGAAATTAGTTCATGTTCGGGCCTTCGGGTTTAGGTTCGTTGTGGTTCGAAGACTCATCAACATACCAGAAACGATACGGGATGCAAAAAGACTCAGAATGCTGAAAACAGTTCTTCTTGGAACACGAAGTGTTTACCTTCCATAAGAACTGGTATTGGTGATTAAGCAGGCTTCTTGACTAGGCACATCTAGCCTAGCTGTCCTAGCTCACCTTCCACTCAAACAATGCCAACCCTGTATTACCCAGAGACGCCAATATCCCTTAATTAAGGAATATACCTTTTTAAAGTAGGACCCCAAATATGATCTAAGGAATATTCCTTAATTATGGGATTTTGGGGGGTGTGGGTAAGCCCGAGAGCGCCCTCAAACTGCCAAACTTCATGTTCGCAGGCCTAGCAAAAAAAAAGTTTGCATCCGCAGGACACCCTCAAAAGGCCTATAAACTCTAAACTCACAACATGAGCCGTGTCCCGATCCACCGTCTGAGGGCCGTGCTGCATTTCCGAATGTGGCGTTCATGAGACCGCCAATCATCTGGCCGGTGTGGGCCTTTGAGGGTTTCTAGGCATTTAGGGATTCACGGTTTGGTGTTTCGGCGCTCACACTCGGACAATCCAGGCGAGGCATATGGTTTGGAGTCTGCAAAGTGAAACGACACTAAGAGGCTTCGTCACGACGCCTTCAGCAACAAGTTATATCAACACATAAAGTGACTGTACCTGTCGACGTAGCCTCTCCCCGGAATCCCTTGACCAGAAAGCAGCAGACAACTTGAGACTCCGAGGTGAAGGGACTAGGCAGATCGCCTGGGGAGGGTATATGGACAAAAACGGTTTGGTGTTTAGGGGTTTAGGGTTTAGGAGGTAGGGTTGGGGTCGGCAGTTGGGGGCTAGTAGGGGGCTGGGTTGAGCTTCTGGTTGTAGCACGGGTGAAAGGCTCTTTAGAGGCTTGAGCTGCGAGGTGAGGATCTAGACCCAAACTAGGACTGAGTTTCATGCTCGACTTACGGTTGGGATTATTGGGCTGGGCGTTCCAGAAAGGACGGCAAGTGCCACCCTAACCGATGGCAATGTTGTCCTTGCCGCTTCACACAGCTCGCAAGGTGACGATGGCGAACATCCGAACATGCAGAAATAAATCCCAGGTTCAGGCTTCAAGCCCGAATCAACTTAATACGGCATGTACGGTATGTCACGCGACCAAAAACGGTGATGTTGTTGCTGATGATGGACTTGATGTGGTTCTGGCAGGGTCTGGCTTTCTAGTGATCCTAGTTTGGCTTAAGAGGCGCATGTTTTAATTCGTGATGCCTGGCTGTGAGTATTACGGTCGTGTCTGGTTTCAACATGTCTGGCTTCCAAAGACCGATGCCTCTGATGATTGGCAAGAGCTGGGTGCTCTGCCTTGTCGATGTACGTACCAGCTATAGGCATAGCGCATTTCGGTGTATAGGGCTTCACGCTCGGGGTTGCATCTTATCCACTTGGAATCAAGCACATGCCCCTCTCGCCAAGCTGGACCGCTTTTCCGTGCCGCGCGCATGGTGTCAAGTCAGGATACGAACTCCGGTCCTCTCGCAACGGAGCCTTGTCCCGAAACCCTTTGTCTCGAATGTGGAACTCTCTGATGTGCCAGCAGGAGGAGACTGTCTAGAGTCTAATACGACTCACTGCAACAAACCCTAAAAGCCTAACTCGGCTGTGACAAGCATGCAAACGTTGGCGTATGCCACAATGCAAAAATCATAAAATCACAGGCGGCTTGAAGACATCTGTGCAATTAATTATGTTTCAAATGCTTCCAGGTTCCAGACATTGAGTCCTTGAACTCAGTACTACCCGCGGCCGTCCCTGCTAATAGGGTAGGCGGCAGGGCGCCATTGCGAAGTACGAGGCAACGCAGAACCTGAGCGTGGCCCGGATTTTGGGGGGCTTTAGGGGGGTGGGTGGGGTGTGGGGGTGGGGTTTGCGGTGGGGGTGGGGGTTTGGGGGCCGGGGGGTGCGGGGTGGGGGTGGGGGTTTGGGGGTGGGGGAGGACTTATTATTCTTCAGGTCAACTTTGCATGTGAGAGACCGGGAATTTTTCGGATTCCCGGATACAACTACAGATATACCCACGCTTGCAGTACAGTTACATGCACAGATGTAGCTGTAGACTAGTATAAGGATTGCACGCAGGGCCCCAAGACAGCATAGTAACCCAGCAAACAGGTACCGGAGCTTCCGCCATCATCAGTGGACAAAAAAAGAAAAGAACAGGCAAGGTAAGGTAGCTCCGTAAACCCTAAGCCCGTGGCTCCGAAGCAAGACATCCTGATTCGCAAACATTGGTGTGATCCCCAGATCACACCAAATCACAGGCATAGGAGTGAGGAGCCCAAGTGGGACCATGACTTAGAGCAAGCCGCCATATGACATGAACTTTCAACAACAAAACAGTCTACCATTCCCCTAAACACGAGCAAATATCATGCCCTTTGAGTGGGGCAGATTCGACATAACCGCAATGCCAAGTAGAATTTCCGCCCCCATGATCCCCCCAAAGCAGGGCCCACACACAAACACAAACGCGCCCATGCAGGCACACACCCACCACTCGTGCGAAATTCGAAGATGCTGGGGGTCTGGGTTGGGACAGACGAATCTCCAAACCCGGAGTCCTAGACCCTCCGCCCCAATAGTTGTCTGAGTCTTTCTTAGTCTTGAGCATAGAGAGCATAGACGCCGGCACTGTCAACGACACCATCACATGAGTAGTGCGACCCATAGGAACGGTGAGGAGACCCAGGATGCAACACCGCTAGAGCGGCTGCTGAGAAGAAGCATTAAGAAGAAGCAACCGAAGAAGCCAGCACAAGCAGGCATACTTTGAAAGTTGTTGCTAGCAAGCAAGCGGGAACACAAAGTCGAAGCCATAAATATGTCGGCACAAGCACTACATGGCAGAGAAGCAGAAGGAACAGACTGGTGACAAAACATGATGCACTGGCAACTCGAGAATTTAAACCGGTCACTTCTGCAGGCTTCAGGGGGTCTCGAATTGAAAGCGACGCAGATAACATGAACCCCTGAGCCCCTTACTAGCCCTAAACCTCTAACCCTATTAGTCATAGTAATAGTAATAGTAAAAGTAATAGTAAAAGTAAAAGTAATAGTAATAGTATTAGTATTAGTATTAGTACAGTATTAGTAATAGTAATAGTAATAGCAATAGCAATATCATGCCGGGAGTCCAGTGCCCGATGTCGTAGAGATTTGCCAAACTCAGGAGGAAGCCGAGTGTGGTTCCCGCCTTGGATGCCGCGTGCCAAGGGCCTATCGGAAATGCGTCCAACGAAACCTCGGTCACCGCTGCATTTCCGGGCAACACTAAGCCCAAACTCGACCAAACTACTCTAAGTACCTCCGAATCGTAAGCTGAAGCCGTCCGGGGCCGGTCCTGTCACGTCGCAGTGTTGTTCTTCGCTACGTTCTGAGGAGCCCCGAACTTTGTCCGTGCGGTTTGGAGTTTGGGCGGAACATCAAGTCCAGTAGAAGCAGACTGCGAACGGCCAAAAACTCCGAACGCGCCAGTTCGTGCAAACCAGGACACATGCTTCCGACGGAGGTCCTGTCCAACATTAGGAGCAAGCACACTAAATCTTTAAACGCCCGGCCCTGAACTCTGAAACCCCACAAAAAAAACAAATAACAACAAAGAGCCCTTGAACCCTCAAGCTTACAAATCCTGAAAATCCTGAATTTTGATCCTAAAGTCCCAGATTCCCAAACCTTACTGTACTTATGCCCCATGAATTGCCGAAACCCCCCACAATCTCTGAAGCCCTTAGACTCCCAAGCGCATACCCTGAAATCCAAGCCCTAAGCCCTAAAGCTCTGCAAGCACCGGAACTTGCAGCCTTGAGGGTTCAGAGTTTAAGGGGTTCTTACAGGGTTCCTGTAAGGGCGACCACAAGAGCTTCTTGCGAGGGTTTTACGGCTCAGGGTTTGGGGCTTCAGGGTTTAGCAAACCTTTAAGAGCTTTAGGCAGGAAGGCTTTCGTTCAGGTGTAAGATTTGGGAGTTTCCGCAAAGAGAGACCCTAATATGGTACCGTAAACAGCAGAATCCTTATTCGAAGGACCCCCAACTAAGGTACCCCTAATTATCCTAATTTTCGGAAACTCCCATTTGAGGTCTTTGGATCTTCAGAGCTGCAGCAGTATCCGGCGTGGGGGGTTTGAGTAGACCTTTCCAGGCTTGCGTTGTAACTTAAACCACTGCTCCCAAACCTTGACTGGGTTGTAGTTTCGGGTCTCTTAGAAGTATTTATAAATAGGTACCTCTATAGGAACCATAAGGGAAATAAACAAGTTTCCCAAAGTGCCACCTAGTTGAAGGTTTAGAATTTCGGGGTCACTTCGAGGTTTTGGTCTTTGGCATGAAAGACTCCGGCTCTGCAAACATATCGTTGCGAACACTGTGCTGTTATCGTTCCAAGCGAACCGAGTCAAGGAAATAAGCCGTGAGGAACCGAACCGATCCTCGGTCAGGTTCATCATGCCAGGGATTGCCTTTGAATCGCCCCAAAGATGCAGGACGAAGAGGAGCGCATAGATAAGGAAGAAGAGGAGGGCCTTCCTAGGCTGTACTCACAATGGGTTTACCCAGAGGCCCCAAAGTAGTTCCTTTTTGGGGGTTCAGATGCCTATAATGTACATAATCCCAAAAAGGAACTACTATGGGGCCTCTGGGTATGGTTTAGGGGTTCAGCGTTTCGCAACTCTTCCGGATCAAAGCTTTGCGAACCTCATAACAGTCTGCCAGCTGCGCAGAACTAGGTCATGACGAAAGTCAGTGGGCCCCCCCATCATGAAACCGTCGCGGCTCTAAACCCTCTAGACTCTACACCTAATCGCATCGCAGCCTATACCCGCTGTCGCGAAACCCAGAACCCTAAAGCCTGGAACGTCTAAACCCTAAACCCAAAACCTTAAACCCGTACGCCGTACGCCCCAAAACACCTAAACCCAAAACCTCAAGACCAAAGACCCCAAAGCCTTTCGCATGACATCCATAAGCCGAAGCCTTCTTTTTTGAGGAGGGGCTGCAGTGCGCATGCCCTCATGCTCGCCTCACCTCGAAACCGTACCCTTTTTTGCATCCAGGCCTATTGCAACTGCCGGGCACCCCTGGAGCTCTAAACTCTAAACCCCCCGCCAAACCCTAAACCGTTTCATATCCCAGCCGCTGCCCTGCTTCCTGGCAGGTTTGGTCCAGCGCGCGCTGCGCCGGAACGAAGCAGAGCAGAAATGCCACAAGGCCGAACCTGGAGGGGAAATCGCTGTATGAGTCTTCTGCGACGGGCATTGTTGCAACTGCTGAGAACGCTAGTATCAGAATCATTGAACTACCGTGTTGTGCAAGGAAGCCGGAGGCCCGTTAAGCTGTGCCCAGCACTGGTTCCTAAACCATGAGCCATAACACCGCTAATCCCTGTCCCCCGAAAAGCTCCTCACACCGGGTCATAATAACTAAACATAATGAGGGGAGCAAAGGGACAGTGTTGGTAATTAGTAATTATTCAGGTTTCTATCGATCGTCAACCCTGAACCCTGCGTACCCCCCAGGCTGAAGCGGGCTGAAAGGAAGCGAGCGGCCCTTGCGTCAGTAAGTTGTACTGCCGCATGAAGACCTGGGCTTTTCAGTAAACAGGGAGAAAAAAGCCTAAACTTTGATTTCATTCTAATGTTTCCTTTAAGAAAAGTATGAAAGTATGGTACTCCAAAGCCCAGAGACCTTGCAGCACAGAGATGCTCAGTGACAAGGATGCTGGAGTCTGGTACACTCTGGCATTTCTTCAACGGGATTTGGAGGTGTTCAAACCATGATCATAAGACATCAAACAACTTGCGCATTAGGGTGTCCAGTTTGAGTGATTGCGGACTCGGACTTCAGGCATCAAAATGTCAGCCTCTGGTATAAACTTTGCATGGGAATGTGCCAGCCCCTACATTCTAAAACCTAAACCAGGGTCGGATTGTATGTACCCAAGATTCACGACCTAGCTTCTCAGAAGTCCTTGAACGCTGTCATCTCTTGAGCAAGAAGAGTGTGCAGGCTTTAAGGCCTTCTTTTAAGGAATCTAGAGGATCTGGGCTTAGTGTATGTGTAAACTGTACAGTAGAAGCCCAAAAGTTGGAAACCCAACAGCCTCAATCCTTAAGAGTAATGTATATGGAATCCCTGCACTATTTGGCCTTAACCCGGTTTCCAACTTTTTGGGGTTTACTATAAGGCTTGAACGGGTCAAGCAAGCCGGGGCAGATGAAGCTTTGTGAGCTCAAGACTGCTGATTTTCGTCCTTACCTGTAGTCTCCACTGTAGTTCCTTTATTTGGTTTAACCAAGTACATATTAAGGATCCTATAAGGTAACCCCAAAAAGGAACTACAATGGAGACTATAGGTATGCCACAGTTGAACAAAACTTGAAGGCATGGAAGCAGCGGACCAGGGAGGTGTACTGGCATAATGTGAGCACGTAAAAGACGAGCCCCCGTGACCATCTTGTGAAGTATGCGACAGATCAGAGAAGTTGGTCTAAGCTGCTGTTGCCAGCGATGCCAGGACAAAGGTGGAGATGCCCATCACTTGGATTTGCAGGTGCTGCTCCTTTGAACACACCCAGTTTGGTGGGATCTATCGCATGTTTTGGGGTGTAGGGCTCGCACTTTAAGGTTGGTGGAGTTGAAAACTGGTACGCTTGATGAAGTAGTCATAGCTTTGAAGCTCATCGTACTTGTCGACCAACTTCTGGCTACCATGCATGCCCATGAATCTTCAAACATTCGGTGTCGGGATTTGGACTGAGTTACAAGATTTGAAAACTTCCGAAGCAGACTCTGATGGGTCCCATCGACCAACAAGACCAGAAGTGTCATGCCGGAGACAGAGGAACCCCCAGTGCCAAAGTACGGGCATGTCTGTTCTGCCGCTACAAGAAAACCCTCAAGCCCAAACCCAACCAGTCTAAATCAAACAAATCCCAGACGTGTCCCACCGCTAGATGTAACCTACGGCATCGAAAAGAAAAACCCAGCACCACTCGTGAAACCCTCAACCCTAGATCCAAAACCACTAAGCCCCTAAACCCCCGAAGAACAAATACAGGGACCGAAATAAGAATCAGCAATAGTACTAGCTGCTATACATACCTAATGACAATACTATATGCCCCAAAACCCTTTCCTGCTCAAAGGCCCCCATATTCTTCCAACCTAGCCCCCAGGCCCCCGTGGAAGCTCCGCTGGTGCAATGTCATGGAGGCCGCTGAAAAGAAGCCTGGGAAGCTAACGGAAAGAGCAGATGGCGCCTAAACAGAGGTTTAGGCTTTCGGTTGAGGGTCTAGGGCTTTCGGTTTGGGGGTTTGGGCTCAGGGCTTATAGAGTTTGGGGTTTAGCACCGCCGCCTGGCTAGACCCAAGGTACCGAGCAGAAATCGCTTTTTGTCGGAAGGTTTTCCTTGCCAGAAGGGCGGAGTACGCAGTTTGGGTTCAAGGTACGAGTAAGGTTTAGGGTTTCTTCGTTCTGGGAATGGTCCGTGCTGGGCATGTTTGTGTTCGTTCATCTTGATTCACTTCTTTGGGCATGGACCCCTCTTTTCCGAATTCACGGTTTAGGGCTTGGGGTCAATATTGTGTTCGAACTTCCGACTTCGGTGCAAACGGTTCAAGCATGGGCTTGCTTTCGACTTCTGCAGACGTCTTCAAAGCAGTCACAACAAGGCGAAGAAGAGTCATCCGCAAGCCTTACGAGTTGTTAGCGAACAACAAACAGTACTCCATATCTTGTGCTAGTGGTCACAGTGATCATGACAATAACCCCAGTTTTTTGTTAACGATGAGAGCACCCATCTGGATGCCCGAACCCCAAAACGGCACCCCTTGCTGAGACAGTAGGTCAGGAAAGAAGGAATCCACCAACCCCTTATAAACACTGAACCCTGAACCCTAGACACTAAAATGTCGAGCTATAGGGCCTTCAGACGTATGCCAGGATCCGAGTACCCTAGCCCCAGACAAAGGACTGCACACCTGCATCCTGCAAGCAGTTACACGACAACAGTAACAGAGGCGCCTCAACAACCTTGTAGTGCAGCCAAAATGAGGAAACCTTAAAGAATAATGCTTGGTAAACGCTCAAGCGACATTACGTACAAGTCACTATAGCCAGCTACTAAGCTGTACTCCGTTGGTGTCAAGTCAGAGCACGGCATGATGGTGATCACATCCACGGTCCTGTCCAAGCTGGGGTCAATGTGCCAAACTGCCACGGTGCGCTGGTCTGAGACATTGCTTACTCACTGCAGTATTCTTCTGCGAATTCAGTGCTTGAAGCCTATGCACTAGATAATTCTAGTCGCCATGATGCATGCACAGTTCGCACCATCTGATTCTGCCGTCTCCACGATGAGAACAAGTTTTCGTTGCTGCTTCTTCCTACGCTCTGTGAACATCCAACGGCTCCCTCAATGTGCTTAACCTAAATTCGTGCGCCCAAGTCCTGAAAGCCTCCTCGATCGTTGCATTGAGGGTCAGGAACTGCCAGAATACGTTAGCACCGAAGTGGATCCTTAGTGCTGTTTCAGGGGTTCTGCACTACCCTAAGGCTCCAAAGTAGTTCCTTTTTGGGGTTCATATATAGAATCCTATAAGGTAATCCCAAAAAGGAACTACCATGGAGCCCCTGGGTATCCATAAAACTCAGCTCTCACGCTTGATCTGTTGTTTGCCGGTTGCTTCCCGAATGGTGCCATTAGGTTTTTAGGTGAAGTTCAGTGTAAGGCCCCAGTTGCCTGGAAAATAGGCTGCTGGATACATATCAAAGGCATCTATATGAAAATTCCGTGGCCTATAGCCAGGTGTAGCCTTGCGCTCTCGCTCTCCTCGGCTTTTGCAGCTTGGGGAAAGGCAACGAGCGCATTTTCGATTATCTGAAGACCTGGATTTTGGGATCTATTGATATTACCAGTAAGAAATACAAAGAGACAAAACTACTCACACGAACTTAAACCCCATATCCTAAACACACACCCTGACCGAGCCCTACAAACCAAGAAAGCCCCACATCAAAAGACTCTGACATCCCAAACCCACGTGGACACCGATCTCGGCTGCAGGGGTTAAATGCATCCGCTTCATGTTTAGGAGTTTGTACTTTCACCCTAAATGCTAAACCCGACACCCTAACCCCTGAACCCTAACGCCTCTGCCCTGAAGTCGTCTCGAGGTCTAGAATTCAGCAGAGTCTAGCCTCGTTTAGGGTGGGTTCAGGACTTCAGGCACCAAAGTAAAACCATGATCCGACTGGATGTTTGGCTGGACGGTTTCGGGTTTAGGGCTTCGCGTGGAGAGCCTTTGTGCTGCAGGCAAATGAATTTCAGGTTGAGGAGGGTGTAGGAACTAACACAAGCAGCCCATTCATACATGGCTCAAGGCCACAAAGTTGCGAGGGCCGTAAACCTCGCAAGCCAGCATGAGAACCTGGGCTTAGTGCTCTTGCTTGGATCGATAGCCAGTGAGCTTTCTACACACCAAATCGGACCTTAACCCGGAACCCTAATGTAGGAACCTGGTTAAGAAACCTCGGGCCTTCAAAAGGGCTCTTCATATGGATCCTAATATATTGGGGTCAAAGGGCCAGGGTTTCTTAATCAGGTTCCTACACTATCAGCAAGGGTTGCTACATAATATAAGGGCCTACATGGCCTACTTACACAGGCTTTCCGTCACGCGAACCGGGTGAAGTCACATCACTCATTTTCATTGAAGACCGTACACCTGCGTCACCATCAAGATATAACCTTAAGGCTATTCAGAGTGGCTCGGACCCACTTCGTGGACGCATACATCGCTTCGCAGCTGCGTGGTTTCGGATTCTACTAGCCCCGAAACCCTAAGCGTCGCCACCACCGCTGCCTACACCAAGCCCCAGAGGCATCTGATCCGCAAATGTTGTGGCAACTGTTGTGGGGGGACCTCCAAAGGCGGGATGAAGGTAGATGGGATATTCCCAAACAAGCGTCCTTGCATAAGGGATCCTTAATCCTAAACCCTGTAAGCCCTAAACAGCTACCTACCAGCCTTCATCCCACCTTTTGAGGCTTCCCATCATGAACCCAAAAAGCCGAGCGGCATGGCTCCAACAGCGAGAGTGTGTCTTCAAGATGCCATCGCGGAAGTAGGACTTCATGGCGTTTCAGGGTTTGGGATTTGCTCCAGGGGTTCAAGGTTCAGGGGTTTAGGGTTGAGGGTTTAGGGGTTCAGGGCTTAGGGTTCTTGGCCGAAGACAAAGTGTTGAGGATGGCTTCTACAGGCTACCATGAGATATGAACGTCCTTGTGTGAAGGTTGTTGCTCAAGACGGAGGTGTTGACACGGCCGACAGCTGCGAAGCTACGGACTTGATTGCCCGGAGTCGGTAGTCGTAATACAGTGGGCATGCTTACGCTTAGGCTTAGGCTGTGACATGCCTGGCAAGACAAACAAAGACTCACCCACTCAGTTCAAGAGTTGCTGCAATAGCACGTTTTTTTGCTTCCAAATCCGAATCTAGAACCAAAGGTGGGGAGGCACAAAAGCCCCAACTGGAGCTCGATCTCTAAGCCATTTAGCCTTGGGCCGAGGATGGCGGGCCAGCGAAGCTGCCAAGGAAGTCAGGCTCAGTGAAAGGAACGGAGCGAGTAACGGTTAGGGTTTAGGGTTTAGGGTTTTAGGGTTTAGGGTTCGTGCTGAGAGCAAACAGAATACAAATAGCTGTTGTAGTAGTAAGAGTAGTAGTAGTAGTAGTAGTAGTAGTAGTAGTAGTAGTAGTAGTAGTAGTAGTAGTAGTAGTAGTAGTAGTGCTGCTACAGTAGCACATGGCAGCTTTGCGAGAACGAAACAAAACTAACGAAGGTACACCACAAGAGACTGAAAGTAGAAACAGCTAAAGTAGCTACTGCGGTTTCGAAAAAAGGAGGTTATGGAAAATACCAGTGCCGTGGTTGAACCACTGCATGCCACTCCTCGCAGTTTTAGCATGCCTCTACTTCACAGGCTGAGCAATTTGCCGAGAAACGACAACATGATTTCACAAAGTGATTGATGAACAGTTGCGATGTAATGCCAAGCCATGAGTCTTTCTAGGTTTATATTATATGGTTCAGGGGTCCAGGGCTTTAGGGTGGTTTATGTAGGATTTATAGAGGTTTTGGGATCTAAGCCAAAAAAGGTTTATGTAGGATTTATAGAGGTTTTGGGATCTAAGCCCCTAACCCCAAAGGCCTGAAGCCCCCAATGCCCCAAGCAAAAGCCCACGAAGGGCACTTCTTATGTCACCCAGGGCATCTGCAGTCTACAAATCCCGAAGCCTCTTGCGAGTGTGTTGTGAGAGTCCTATTCTCTTGTAGGTTCTTGTTATAAACCCTAATTTGGATTTTACAGGGACCCTACAGAAAGTATTTGGTAGGTTGTGGTATACACACCAGAAAGATCTACAACAAACCCTACTGTAGCCCCTACTGTAGCGGCTGCATAATTCGAAGAGGGTTGGGGGATCTTGAAGTATAGCTAAAATCGGAACCTCTATTGAATGATAAACCTCTAGAACCCATCAGAACCCATCAACACCAGAAAACGCACGCCCTATACCTTATACCCGAAACCCTATCTACTGCATCTTACACCCCAGACCCTACAATTAAACACCAGAAAACACATACCCTAAACCCTAAATCCGCAACCCTAAAGACCCCATCAACACCCGAAAACACCCACCAAATGGGGTTCCGACAGCAAGTTTCTCGGTCGCTCCGCCCAGGATGCCCGCCTCAATTGCGAGGCTTTTTTTGTATCACAGGTACCTGAAATAAGCTTTCTGAGGGTCGGCAATTAAGGATCGAACTATTTCAGGTTACGGGTCTCTCTCTCTCCCTCTCTCTCGCTCCATATATACAGAGTATAGAGACACATGCAGATACACGTGTTGGTTTCCAATGCAGTCTGCCATGAGTCCCCGCTTGTCGGGATCTCGCCATCCGGTGCCTTAAAAGACATGAAACCCATAAAGAAGGTGCATCACTTCGAGTTCCGTAATTAAACTCTCCGTCATGCACGATGCAAAAAGAATAAAACCGAATACCCTGAACCTGAAGAAGGAAGACCAGGCTCCACGACAAGATGGGAAGCCAATTGGATGGACCTTTACATGACCCCACTGTCATACACAAACGCCAAACCCTCCTGTAGACCCAGGACTTTCAGGGCCTCCATGTTGTGGTCCCTACTCTAACTCATTAATTCCTATGCATTGAAAGGGGGGTTGTTCATCAGGGGTCCACATCAAGTCACGGTCACAGCCTACCGAAGCTGCAGCGCTCACGGTTGAGAAGCAAAGAAAAACCGCGTCTGATGCTGAATCTCGACTGCACAACCATGCAGCTGTAAACATGCCGCAAACATTCAATGACAATGCCCTCCTGTGCCGAGACCAAGGCAAAAGCTTTTCGATGCAGCATCGCCCCCCTAAGCCCGAAACATAATCAAACACTATACCTTACAGCCTAATCCGCGTAAAACAGCCTAGCAATACTAAAACCCCAAACGCTTAAAGCCCTCTCTCTCTCTCTCTCTCTCCCAGTCATTCGAAACGCTTAAAGCCCTAAACCCGAAATCCAGCAGTCCTATTCCCGTGGCTGCGGCCAGCGGAACTATGGCCATGAAGTTGAAGGTGAAAACCTTAGGTTTCAAGGCTTAGGGCTTTGGGTTTAGGGGTTTCGGGGTTTAGGGTTTAGGGGTTGAGGGTTTAGGGGTTTAAGGTTTCGGGTTTAGGGGTTTCGGGTTTAGGGGTTTAGGGTTTAGGGGTTCAGGGTTTCGGGTTCAGGGGTTTAGGGTTTAGGGGTTTAGGGGTTCCAGGTTTAAGGAAGGTTTAGGGTGTTCGACTCGCGTGCTCGCACTGGGCAGGCACGGATTCCAGAGGGATCCATCAGAGCTTGGTGTATACACTTTCAGAACTGGGTTTAGGTTTTTGAAATTGCCCTAAGAGTCCATGTGTCTGGGAAACAGGTTGCCGGGTTATGGGCACAACAAGGCACAGCCGGTCCATGCGGCCGGACAACCCCGTAGTAAGAGTAACACAGGGGCCCTGATCATTCATAGTCTTTCCCAGGGTTGCTTGCTATACAGTAGAAGCCCAAAAGTTGGAAAGCCAATAGCCTCAATCCTTAAGAGTGATGTAGAGGGAATCTCAACTTTCTGCGGATTGCTGTAACAGACACTGCAATGTACCGAAAATCCCTTCTTGAGTTTGCTAAGGCGAAGGCCGCTATCCATTCACAGATGCCCATTCTCATGATAAGGCCCGCTTACTGTGACCCTTTTCGAGCTGAAAAAACAACTCCTACAGATTCATATTTAACTCTAAACAATGTAGGGCTTGAGGAACAGTAGCCGCTATATCTGAAGAAGCACAATAACTATAGGTTAAACGATCCCTCCGAATTATATACTAACAGTAATAGTTCTACCCACAATCTCCAACAGGACTTACTGAGCTCAGATAACTAGGGAGCTCTAATATCAGGCTAATAGTGCTCCGCAGAAAATGTATGCCCGAATGTACACTCTCCTCAATCTTCTTGAGGAGTCGTCCCTCCGTATGTATGTTTAGGCTTAGGGTTTAGGGTTTAGGGTTTAGGGTCATACACAGACACACACACACACACAATTAAGGCCCTGCGATAAACAGAGCCCTAACCAAAATGGAGTACTTGATACACCAACCCTGCTCAGTGTAAGATAGTCAACATGGGTTCCCACAACTCGTCTGCTGTACCTTGTCATGCTGGGTCGTGGAAAGAAGCGAAGTGTACTTGTCTGCATCTTGACAGTTGCTTTGGACTTACATAGATACAACAATCCTCTTCAAATTTCGATCCCCAATTCCACAATCTTAAACCGTCAATCATCAAACAAGGCCCGTCATCCGGATGATAGCAACTGTGAGTTTGCCAGCAGGGTAATGGGCTTATTTAGGGTAGCCCCAGGGTGGCTCTCTGTGCTTGTGCACCAACAACCAAAGATTTTTCACAGGCCTTCCTTCCGAATCCAATTATACAACTTCTTCTTAAAGTTTTAAAGCCTAGCCCCTGAACCACACAAATCTACTCGGAGAGCTTCGGGCAGAGTCCGTCCCGAGTCTGTTGAGACTCGGGCTGAGAGTGGGCCCCACTCTTGGTAGTGGCTGACGATCCTGGCCGAGCTTTTTTTTGAGCTCCTTGTTATGGCTGCACAACCATCTGAGCTACCATAAGGCCTGGCCGAGGGTTTGGTGTTCCGGGTTTACGGTACTTGTGGGATTTACGTGGTACTTGGACACTGAGGGATCGTTTCCAGAGGGTCAGGTTGGATAAGGAGGAAGGCTTCAGAACCACGACCTACTTCAAGATTAGCCGTAGACCTGGAAGTCATAGCAAACCCACGACGACTGCTGAAGTCTCGGTCGCTGGGATTCTTTGAACCCTAAACCGAAAACCCTATACCCAAAACTGGTAAGGCGAGGTTGCTTGGGCCTTAGAAGTTTAGGGCAGGGCTCGTGGCTAAGAACTCCATAGGGTTGTTCAAAAGAAACTGTAAGGCCAGGTCTGAATAATTAGTAGTGATGCCCCTTGGAAACCCTGAATCATCGTGCCATAGTGTATCTTAGAAGCCTCTGCAAACCGTTCACGCGCCTGTAGTACTATGAATGAACATGTGCCGCTCGCCCGCGGAGTCGCGAGTCCAGTAGGCAAGCCCCCCCCGGATGTCCAGCCCTACCCTGGCGCACCCCAAAGGCACGAAGATCAAGAGGACGTTCAACCTCATGAGGCGAAGGGGGGGCTCGTGATGCCTGCTGAGACTAGAGAGGCTGTGGGACGTTGGGGCAGGGCTGCAAGCACAGCAGCATAGACACCGTGTTCCTTCCTTCAAGCTCACAAAAAGAGAGTACTCATGAAATGGGTGGTTGTCAAAAATTATGGCCCCCTAAAAATTGGTGCCGTATTATATTAGGGACCCAAAAAGGGACCCTAATTTTGACAACTCTCGTGCTTGGGTGGTTAACTGGCCAAGGGTCGACATCACCCCACGCAAGCTTGCAAGTTGTTTCCAAGCCAACCTTAGCCACAAAAATTCCAGCCCCATGCCAAAACACCATGGTGCTTGTTAGCATAATATGAGTGGTTGTCAAATTCTGGCCCCTTTTTGGGTACCCTAAATATGAGGTGCCGTACTATATTAGGGACCCAAAAGGGGACCCTAATTTTGACAACCACCCATATGAGCCCAGGCATTCCACCTATATATGACTCCTCTATGTGTGAAATCTTCGTCTGAAACCTGAACGCAAAGCAGGAAACCTTTTAATCCTGTTTCCGGAATATGAGTACTCCGTTGCGCTTGACGCCGGCGCTGCTGTCCTGCACCGCCTTCAGATATACAGCTTCGCCATTAGCATTCGTCATAAGTTGAAGCCAGAATCAACAAAAGCCGGGGATCCGGCTTCGTGCAAAACATGTTCGCTATCGCCTGCCGAGCTGTAGGGCAGAGCATGAAGCAAAGGGGAAAAGGAGGGACCCTCAATGGGGACCCCCTACCTTATAATGGGCTATATAATCGGTATATAATAGCTATATTAAGGGTATATACCTAGGGGTCCTTATTAAGGGTCCCTCCTTTTACCCTTGGAATGAACAAAAACAGGCAGCTGGTGGCTTTGCTGATGCGGCTGTTTTGTGGCTCCTGTGTCACTGCTGCGGCTGTTGTCGTTCCTAACTCGACTGGTTGACCCTAAGGGTCCAATTACACAAACAGAAGGGATCTGTGTACAAAAGGTAATTATTGAGGCCCCTATATTCGCGACGGCGAGGATGCGGGGTGCAACATGACATCGAGGCAGCTTAATTCACTGATTTGGTAGGTTGAAAGAAAGTGTGGACTCTAATGTTGTAGCACTTAAAATAGGATCCCCATACAAGGTCAACGGACCTTGAAGATCCACAACACCCCTCTTGTCCACGGTTTCAACAGGGAAAAGTAAGCTACTGGACTTTTCCGGCAAGGATACACTTACCAGGACATGTCATTACCTGGTACACTTCTCGATTTGTGGGCTTAGGGTTTAGGGTTTGTGCACTGGGAATGGGGGTTCGGGGCTCAGTTAGCTAGTATTGGCTGCCCTGCTCAAAAAAGCTGCACCGCTTCAAGCTGAGAACAGAGTGCCAACGGAACCCCTTGCTTAATATCCAAGTCATCACAGCTCTTCTTCCCGAAAAATTCAAGCTTGCAACCTTGAAATCGGAATGTAAGCCCTTTGGCAGAATCCCCAAACTAAGCAAACACCGAATTATAAGACCGTAAGGCCCTCAAGATTCGAGCAGACATGCATACCGCATCCGCATCTGAAACCGCCCAACACCTGCCTGGCATTGGCTGCCCTCGACCTACGTCAGGGTTTAAATGTAGGAACCTGATCAAGAAACCCTGGGCCTATAACCCCCAAATAGTAGGATTCATAGAAGGAACCCTAGTAAAGGCCCAAGGTTTGTTAGTCGGGTTCCTCCATTAGGGCTCAGGGTCCTTGGGAGCAGAGGGCCTACATGAGACCCTGCGTAGTGCACCATGTGGCCGTTCCAGGGGTCCAGGTTTTGCAGTATCGGGTTTAGTTTTGACAGCTCTGCCGTTCCTTTGGAATTGAGTGCGACAAAACGGGCTGAAGGCAAATTGCCACCTGTAAACCCACAGGGGTGGTGTTGCATAGATCAGGCCAAGTAGAGCCCAAGTACCTCAACCCTAAACTACCTGTGGTTCTTGCAGGGACGTGCGCACCACTGCACCACCGCACAGGCCATTTGTTCAATCGGACTCGCAGCAAAATATTATGTGCCGTTACAATTGATTGCTGTTGCTGTCGTCGTCGTTGCTGCTGTTACAGGACTACAGTACGATTTCCAGGATGACGCTGTTGCGAATCTCGGCAGGAGTCGATGACGATCGAACAGGTCAGGGCGGATCATGCGGACACATGAGTAGGAGAAATAGCATAAGACATTTTAGTGTCTAAGGTTCCAGAAGGGGCCCAGGAGGCATGCTGAGTTACAGCAAGGGTTTGAAGGTGTGCCTGAAAAGGTTTTCGGGGCGATTCAAAGCTGAGGATTGATGGTGCAGGCATTCGACCTGGAGTTTTGAGGGCGGGGGGATAAGGCTTGGGAGCGAACGAGACCAAACACAGTGACATGATTCTTAGTTCGTGATTGCACATGATGTTCGTAGTACCGAGGAGGACCAAAAGGACAGCCGATGGCAAAAGCAACCATGACAATCGTGAACATTTTTGCACTTGTACTGTCAGCAGTGCGGAAAGAACAGGCCTACAGAAGCCCGACGCAGCATACGCATTCAACGCACACAGGCAAAACTCGTGCTGAGAGTTTGCGACAAAGATCCGGCACTAGCTGACGTGCAGAACAATGAGGATGAGGAAGCTCGGGCGCCCGACCGGCTGGCCATGTTGCGTGGCGGGTATGTATCCCTGGCCCTGAACCTCGGCATCACAAACAACTACACACTAGAATCCTTTAGAGAAGCTCCAAAACAGAACTTATGACCCGCAGGGGCTGAGTCACCAAACCCAAGGTAAGTTTAAGCTTTTACTCGTGCTATGGTTGTGTGAATCCCTAAAGGTTAAAGACCGCGAATCTTCACTCGCGGGCTTGGTGCGAATGCAGGATGCTGAAATGTGATCCCAAATTCCGATGACACAACCCCAAAGCATACAACACTTAACCTCAGTTTTCTGAACCCATGCTATGCAAAGTGATGCCCGAATCTCGCAGGCTCTGGCATCTGCAGAGAATTGGCCAGACTGCCACTTATGATCATAACAGTGGCATGTTTGTATGTATGCGCCCGTGTCACGCCGGCCGTCGTAGAACATAATCAATAGTCAATCTCAATAGCCTGTAAAATTTACACTTTCGGCGTTCCTCTGTCGGAAGGACCTAAACCCTCTCTCCTAAGTCTTAAACCCGACGGTGGGAGCTGAGACGTATGCATCTATCGCAGTGGAGTACTGGTCGCCGGCGAAGCCTGCAGATGTGCAAGGCCGGTTTAGGGTTTAGAGTTTGGGCGCACGCGCTCGGACAATCCAGGCGAGGCAGGTGGTTCGAAGGTTTAGGGCTTATATAACCTGGAACCTCGATTGCTATTGGAGCCTTAATATTTAGAACAGGTTCACCATTTGTGGAAGGTAGGAGTTTGTGTGCCCACAAATGTTGAGGGCTACCTTGTTACAATGTGGGGCTGAGGTTTGGAGCTTCAATTTATGGATCTTGGCTGGGCACTTAGACTTGCGCGGAATGGACTCGGGGAGTACGTGGTGACTGCTCCTGTAGCTGCCCTTTTGTGGTCCGGGCTCACTGCTACAGTACAGGTTGCATGGGTCGGGGGTTTAGGGTTCCTTGTTATCATACGTACGGTACAGGATGGCTCCAAACCCAATTCGTTATCTGTTCGTTGGCAGGCTTCGGGCTTGGGGCTCAGAATCTAGGGTTTTAGGTTTAAGGCTTCGCTCGGGGGTTCAGGGGTTTAGGGCTCGGGGTTTAGGTCTTCGGGCTCGGGGTTCAGCGCGAGGTGAACATCCTGCGAGCAAGGCCTTGCAATCCTCGCAACATCTCCAAGCCAAAGGTCGACAAGCACTGAAATCCCACCGCAGATTGAACAAACACTTCATGGCCGTATGCCCCGGAACCCGCCCTCACTTGCCAAGGGAACTGCGAATTATCCTTTCGGAGCATGTTGTGACTACAGCACCTAGACCCTACAATGCAGGTACCTTGCTCTGGATAACCTGCTCTATGGTTACGGTTTAGGGTTTAGGCTTTAGGGTTTAAGGGTTTAAGGGTTTCGGGTTTAAGGGTT
Source organism: Symbiodinium sp. CCMP2592 (assembly GCA_905221615.1). NCBI lineage: Eukaryota > Dinophyceae > Suessiales > Symbiodiniaceae > Symbiodinium > Symbiodinium sp. CCMP2592. Next base: position 496,938 of record CAJNDT010000001.1, read on the forward strand.
TAGGTTTGAAGGGTTTAGGGTTTCGGGTCTTCACAAAAAGGAAGTAATCCCCAACCGGTCCTGCATTGTAGTGTCTAGGTCTAGGTAGAGTATGGCAAAGAGTTCGAAAAGGCTCCTTATTGCAAGGAAGTTCCCACCACCCCACCCTTTTAACCCTACCTAGACCCCAAAAGTATGTAGAGGAATGGCTTGTTGATGGGTGTTGGGCCATTAGTCTACCTAGGTTCGGGGTAGTACACCCCCGGCCGGAGTACACCCCAGGCCATCCACTCACGCACTCACTCGCTCACTCACTTTTGGGGTTGAGGTAAGCCCTAACCTCTATGGCCTAAAGCCCTGAAGACTGATCTCAGATCTTCCCCGGTAGCCTGGACTTCCAGCTGCATTTTGCGAGACTTCGTGGTAAGCATACACGCCCCCCTGCGGATCAGGGTTTCACGGTTTAGGATTTCAGGGTTTAGGGTTGAGGGTTTAGGGTGAAGTTCAAAAACCTGCACCCTCAACGAACCTGGTAGAAAGGAAGCGCCCTCCGAACCCTTAAGCTCCTAAACACCTAAACCCCGACCCCTACACCGAAAACCCAAAACAAGATGAGCCCTGAGCCGCTTTGTGAAGTGTTGTTGGGTCCTGGGGTGTTGAGGTCGTGTTTCGGGTCTTCAAATTAGGATTCAAAGGCTACGAGGCTTTTGGGCTTATAAGCCCTATGCAAAGCCGGAGCCACAATTCACTCTTGTGGAGAATACGGACACACCCTCAAATCTCTGAGCTCTGAATTCAACTTAACCTACCGGAACCGACATTGTCCAAATTATTTCATTATAATAGCGGCCGAACAGGATTTGTAGGGGTCCCACAAGAGAGCCTGGTTTGGAAGGATAAGGTAACCCTAAGCCCTAACCATTATTTCGTGACTAAAGCTTCTCGTGTAGGACATCCCCTCCAGTCGGTGGACTTGGTGGCCAAAAACTAAAATCCATAACAAAATCCTTTATGTAGGGGCTGAAAAACTAGAATAGGGCTTCGGGGTCTATTGTACTAGGAGTATAATAAGAAACCCCGGAAACCCTATTCCAATTAAGTATTCAGGCTTCTATATTAGACACTGGCAGCTAACAGAACCGTTTGGGTGCGTGCAGCTTCGCCGGAGCCAACTGTCCCTTACGCACAGGCTTTGGAGGTCAGCTGCAGTACTAATGTCTTCTTAGTAGTCTTAGTAGTAATCGCAGCAGTCGTCCTCGTAATCGTCGTAATCGTCGTCGCAGTAGACAAGTAGGCTGACTAAACGAAGCGAGAAGTACAGCAACAAGAAGCGATGCAAACTTTTAATCCTTACACCAGCATATGCTTCGCAAACAAACACACTAAGGCTGTGCACAATGTTTCTGCGCATGCGAACGTTGCTTCCACCGCGTTGCGGGTTGATGGAGGGTTTGATCTCTGCTCAATTGGGCTGTACGTGAGGTCATCAGTGGGATGCAACTCATTGATAAGGCCCTTCACCACTAATGGGCGGGCCAAGAGACGGGTATGGCTGCTGCATATTCGTACTTCCATTTCACTCCACCCAAAACCCTGAATCACACAAGGCAACTTGCATTCGCCTGAGGGTTTGATGCATCCGGCCCGTATGTCCTTACTTGGAGGCTCATGGGACTTAGTAAGTAAGGTTATAAGTAGGTTATACTTAGGATAACCCCACTTAGGGGACTTATAACCCCACTTATAACCTACTTACTAAGTCCCATGATCCTCCAAGTATTCGGCGCAAGTCTTCTCTCGGCTCGCATTGAGGCTTGGACTTTGCGGCTTAGGGTTAGTAAAGTTTCAACGGTTACGTCGGGTAAGCCTTAAGAGGCGGGTTTCTGGATTGGGTTTCCTATACTGAACTTCGAACCCTCGCAAAAAGTAGGATATTAGCAGTTTCTTAGGGATTATAATAACAAAAAATTAAAAAATACTAAGTACCCCTAAGTATTTCATGTTCAAACCTGAATAGCAGGGCAGAGTTCGGTGCTACACCGGCTCCACAGTCTCGGTTAGGCCCGGACCGCTTGAAAGCAGCAGGATACAATGAATCACAGGGTCTCATGCATTGGGTGTCGGCTTTGGGGACTGGCATTGCAGTGTCCCACCCTAAACCGTCTCATTACCCTCCCGACCACGAACTAGGGCTTTCAACTTGCGGACTCGCACGAAACAGGCACGGATTAGGGTTTAGAGTTTATAAGGTTTACCATGGTTTACCGCCCTGTATCCCCAGAAGTGACTGCAGCCCATGTCGATTCTGCAAATCGCCGGTGCGAAGCCTGAAAACTTTAGCGTGCGAGCACTTGTCGTTTGGGTTTGGGGGTTTACCTGTGTAGCCGGCTTTACCTATATACTTGCTTGCAGATTATAACAACTGCAATTCAGCGAATTGTTGCCCACTCTTGTGCCTGGGTTTGGGGTCAGTTGTTTGCTTGCGGGAGAGCTAAAACTGAGATATGATGACCAAAAGTCCAGGGCCAATGACTTCAGGAAGTCGCACTTCTTCGGGAAAGTTATGCTTGAATGAACTGAAACTTTAGGCTTTAGGGTTTCCCTAAACCCTAAACCCTGCAGTCTGTGCCCCTTAGCATGTCTCCAAGGCCAAGGCGTGCGGCCACTGTTTACCATGGCGCCTCGGTGGACAGCCCCTTGCGGTTTAGGGTTTATGTGCGTCAAGGGGTTAGGGTTGCTTGGGGTCTAGATTTCTCTTTTGGTTGCTGGTCACGCTTTCTTCTACGGCTAGGGCTTACCCATGTATCTACATACCCAGTGTATGCTTAGGCCTCAACGTGCCCATATAGAACCCCTGTAAGCGCAAGTATATGGGAGTTTCCGAAAACAGGGGACCCTTATATAGTACCCTAAATAGTAGGATCCCTGTTATAAGGACCCCAAAATGAGGTACCCCCAATGTTCGGACCATCCCATATTTCTATAGGTACATGGAGCCTTATAGAGTCATTCCGATTAGACTCTCCGGCTCGTGGTCTGCTCACTCCCACCGTGTTCCGGTTTTGCCGACAGGCTGATCAAGTGCGCAAAACAAGCCAGCACAAATTCTCTCTCTAACTCTCTCTCTCTCTCTCTCTTTTTCTGCCTTGCCATCACTAAGAGTCTCGCAATGCAAGGGCACGAAATCGCAGGCTCCAGCACAAATCACCTTCTAATCATCTGAACAAGTCTTTCCATGCCATTCCATTCCCATTCCCGACCCGTTCTGAACGGATCCGCTCAGGTCTGGGGCATGCTGCGCAATCCTGCAGTACAAGGGTACAATATCAGTGGCTCCTCAGTCCCCCATAGCACTGTTAACTGACTGCTTCAGTGGCAAAACCGGCTCTACATGACGGTTATTTTGACACTCACACTCGGACAAAGCCTGGCAAGGTCTGCAGCGATACTGGTCTCTCTCGTTAACAAGGCTCTTCACATGACGGTTTAGGGTTTAGGGTTTGGGTTTAGGGTTTGCCTTCTTTGGGGAAATACTTTGACATCGGCGGCTCGCGTGAAACAAAGCGAAGCAACTCCTCAAAACACATCCCATTCAGTCCTATCCCAAGTTTTTAGACAGTCTACGCGGAAACCCGAGACCCTAGATGCCTACACCGCAAACCTTACATTGAAAAACCCCCCTAAACCCTCAATCCCTAGACGCCAAATCCCTAAATCTCAAAGGTCCAATTCAAGGAACTTCTTCCAGGAACCCCTAGCAGACCGTCTAAACCCTGAACCCTTAACCCTAAACCTTGCGCACATGACATGCTGAGCTAAGACTCCGGCATCCGAGAACCAAGGAAAAGTTTTGATCTGCAGACTCCGAACTGCTTGTGTTAGGGTCTGCTGCTAATGCTGTTATTGTTGTTAGTGTTATTGCTATTATTTCAGCGATACTGCTCTTACTGATTAGTTGTGGTTGCCATGTGTCACTATCAGTACTGGTATCTTGACTATGACAATGTTAGTGTTGTCCTTCTTGTCGGTACTCATGGCGCTGTCTCATGTTTCAACATCCCTGGCTTCAGTTGAAGACCTGCATGTTGCAGTCATCAAAATGTCAGCTAATCAATTAGACACTATAGCTCGGCGGCTTTGCATATGTATCTTTCTAGACCGATACGGTCCGCACTCTTTGCTTGGACGACAGCACATGTAAAGCATTGTTCCTGTCTGGGTCTTGGCTCATGGCACACTGCAGGATGTCAATGGTTGACGCCAAGCCAGACAGCGTCGCGAGAGCATCTGCAGGCTGCACCGCTGAAGATCCCGCTCCGACACAAGGATTCCAGAATAGCAGTGACGGGAGCCGGAAATGAGGAACAGCTAAACATGAAAAGGCTGAACTGAACCAGGACTGCAAGCAACAAGGAGTTGCAACAGGACCGCACAGATTTCGCAGAACATGCCACAATAACTCCTTGTCGCAATGCGCCACTTAATGCTGAACCCCCTGCTGAACCCAAAATCCTGGACCAACTTCTTTGCAAACGATGAGCGCTGGTCCAGAAGAGCGGAAGCAAATCGCCCCGTGAGTCATTCCTAAATATTCCATAGCCATAGTCTTTCCGCATAGTTGCCCACTGCCTTTTCGATGGTTATTCGGCCAAACTCGGCCATGTACGACCATGCCCCGACGTAAAACAACGACAATAAAAACATGTGATACTTAATCCGACATTGCTCAGTGCGGGCAGTCGTTGTACTGCAGGTGTCGCCGATAGTATTGTCAAAGTACCATGTAGCAGAAGCAGGAGAAGGAACCGAGAGCATTGACAAACTGATGCATATAGATCATCGAAAATGGCTAGCCATAAGCCCGAAAAATCAAAGTGCAATCCCTCACTCCCTCTAGACTCTACAACCATCGATCCCTGATCCCTTTTGAAACATGCAAAACGAACAAACTCGACTAGAAGACTTCGCCCCTGCAGTCAAAATATCATTACCGACGAGTCAACAAGCAGTCAGCCTGAATACCTCAGCGGTTTATATATACAACGGGGTGGCAGCAACCGATAGTTGCGGGTGTGTATTAACAACCATGATAACAACCATGAATCCGACGCAGCTATGCTAACGGCGCATAGACGAACATATACTGTGTATGCATGTGACAACAAGGGCAAACACATTAGGGACAGGTGTCTACTCGTCAATGAGAACAAACATGAGAATGCTAGTAGTCACCATATCAATAATAATTAAAGATAGCCGTAATCAACATGATTATGATACTGATCATAATGATGCCATGGCTCACTGAAGGGGGACTTGCTCTCCTGACCGGGCTGGGTCACCGTAGCTGGCGCCACTTCTTCGTGAACAGCGAAAACTCCGCATCACTGTGGCGAGACCCTATTAGTAAGCACTCTATACGCCCCACACACACACACCTTTCAAGGCCAACGAGCGCACAGGACCCTAAACTTCCCTGCAAAACCTTAAAAGTCGTAAAGCCAACTAAACCCCACCTCATATAAAACAAAACTTGGGTTTAGAAGAATTCAAGCTCTCGATCCGGTCCCGGCCAGACATGAACCAAGTACAGGGTCCTTGAAAAGTAGAAGCGGGTATCGGAACACATGGTGGTGTACTTGTATCAGGACTCTAAAGGGATACTTTTGCGAATGACGACCTCTGCATCATGAAGCTGATCAGCTGAAGCAGGTTAATGCTTTACGTCGGTCAGGGCGTTGATGCCCCAAAGCCCGCAAAGCATTATGGATTTCGATACTCTCTGCCCCGAACAGGTTTAGGGGTTGGGGATTTTAGGGCCCATCACCAAGTACTCCTATGGTTTAGGTTTGTTATGTTTAGAACGACCCTTCCTTCTCGCTGGCAGAGGGTTTAGGGATGTCTCCATGGCCTTCCTCGCGATCGTTTCCTTGACCCTAAAACCCACTAGTAGTTCTGAACCCCAACACGCCCCGACACCGAGTTTATTGCTTAAGCTTTTGCGTACTTATAGGAGTGAAGTTGCTAAGGGCTCTGGGGATCTTGGCGGAATATCATATAGTCTACTTCTTCAGACCCTTGCAATAGTCGCTCTGGCAAAGCGCATGATGCGGATTTTCGAGCAAAGTGATCCCGGACTCGGTGACTCCAATATCCTGGAACTCCTTTTATACGCCCTATTACCCTTAACTTACAGCCGTAGACTATGGTTTTAGCGTTTGGGGTTTCCGGTGTTTGAACCCATTAAGCCAATGCAGAACCCTGTGTTGGGAAACCGTCACACTGATCGAGCAATTCTGGAACCCTTATGATTGCAGAAAGCCTCTTCCAAATCCTCATATATTATCAAACCATGTTGAGACCCTAAACCCTATTGTTGTAGAACACTTTTTCGGCCCTGCTGCGTTTTGGAGTCACCGGGGATCCCGGCACGGCATGGTCAAGCTCTGAAGCGGTTTCGACCCGATGCCCGCGGGTTTAAAGCTTGACATAAGGGCCTTAAAAAATAGAATCAAGCATTTATGGGTTTTAAAAGTGTCTCTTAAGGCTTTAGTCGGGTGGTTTTTCCGATGCGGTAGTAATTGCAATGGGGTTTTTGGTAGACCACCTATTAGTCAGACCTCTGCACGATGCTGGGGCTGCAAGCAGCCCGAGGCAGGTCTTACTTACCAAGCAGATATTACTTGCGTATTTGGGTCCTTAGGTTCAAGATTTTGCAGATATGGGAGTTTCCGAAAATAGGGGAACCTAATATGGTACCCTAAATAAAGTAGGATCCTTATTATAAGGATCCCAAAATATGGTACCCCTATTTTCGGAAACTCCCATATCAGGGCTTGGTTTCAGTTTCTGGCACTTTGGGTTTATGCTTTTGGGGGAGGCCAGGGAGTTCAGATCCGAAACACGAGACCTTAAGCACACAAGCTTCAACCAAAGGTTCACATACCCAAGTGTAGGGTTCACTACTTGCGGCTTAGAGTTCGAGATGGGGCCTTCGTATTCGAGATACGATGCAGGGGTACCTCATACTGAGACAGTAGGGAGCAATGATGGAATACTATCATTACGCAACCCCTATAAACCCTTGACCTTGTTTACACTTTGGGCAGCGCTCCGGCAATCTGAGGCTCGACTTCAGGGCCACCATGCAGGACTTTGCGTGCCGACACTGCGTTGTCTAGGCTATTCTCTTCCCAGACCCCCGGGAGGATCGAAAAAGTAGGAACCCGATGCCCTAAACCCTAACCCAAACACACTTCTAGACCCTCAACACTCCCTAAACAGTGCTTCAACCCCCCTTCCCTGACACTTGGTGGTGGGAACTTGAGGCTGTCTGGGAGTTTCCGAAGACAGGGCGCCTTCGAAGCTTTGTTTAGGGGCTAGGGGTTAGGGTTGAGGATCAAGGCTTTTGGGCATCTATGGGTAGGTTCCAGAAAGGCCCCGCATTCCACGGAAACTCGCTGACGAGCATCTTGATTCCGATTTCTTCAACCCTGCACTTCAGGATGCCAACATAAGGTCTCCAAGACTCAAGGCTCAAAGGCTCAGTCAGGCTTTATAAAAGGGTTCAGGGTTTTGGGTTCAGGGCTAATTACAACCCTTAAAGGATCCCTAGAGCCCTAAAGCCTAAATCCTAAATCCATAAGACCCCAAAACCTTCAGGGTTCAGGGTTTAGGGTTAAACCCTAAACCTGAAGGCCCTGAGCCTGGAGCCTTGGGTGTTATTTCGCGAGTGCAAGGCGGCAGAAGGCCCCGAATTGTGCCTCCAGGGCTTCCAGGCTGGAAACCTGGCACACGAGCGCGGCACCTTGTAAAGGGGTACTATTGGGTTCCTTTCTATAACTGGGTCCCCTTTAAGGGGCGCAAGAGGGGGGTGCCTTTAAAGTGTCCTTATTGAGGGTTGTTTTCAAGGGCCCTTACAAGCGTTCCTCGAAGGGTCCTTATTGTCGTCTTTTTGTTAAGTGTTCTTATTAAGGGTTCTTTTGAGGGCTCCTTTTGAAGGTGACTTCAAGAGCTCCCTTGTTTGGCCTTCACAGGCTCCTTTAAGAGTTCCCTTGAAGCGTTTTAAGAAGAGTGCCAGTAACGGTGCCTTCCAGGGTTCCTGAAAGAGCTCTATGGGGTGCCGTTATAAGTTATACTATATGGGGTACTATAGGCTTCTAAAGCAGTCCAAAGGGTACCACAGATTTCTTCAGCAGCGTCCCCCTGAAGGGTTCAGTTAAGGGTCCTTGTAAGGCTTCTCTAGGGGTTCAAGGGTTCTGGCGGGGTGCTATTAAGGGCTCTCTTAAAGGATCTATCGAGTTAAGGGTTCCTTTGGGTCTGCAAGGGATCCATTAAGGGTGCCTTGAAGGGCTAAGAATTCGATAAGGGACAAATACTGGTTTAGGGTTCTACAGGGTTTAGGGTTTGCCTTTAAGGGCTTTAGAAGATCTAGGATTTGCAGGGTTTAGCGTTCAAGACTGGCACCAAAGGAGGCTGTCTGCCCTGTCAGGGGTTCCGTAAGCCCCTAACCCTAAGGACTGGTTCGAGGATCCAGCCACGGCCTTGTTTTTGCCGTTCCACCCTCCGTCTTTCCATCCACTGCGACACGGCCTTCCCCGAACAGCTTCTTTGGTCACTGAAGGGAAACAGACAATGCTCGCCGTGCGGGGAGACGGACACCGGGAAGATCCAACAACCCGAGCTGGTTGCCCCTCGGTGACGCCTGTTTCTCTTCTCCACTCTGAGGGCGGAACCAGCTATCACATAGACCGTCTCCGTTTGTTCGACCGTCCCGAACCCCGCGCACCGATTGCTCAAGTGTACCAACTCCCGATCTTGTGGACCAACTTCTTCAAGCTGGTAGTAGCACTCTTCTTCTTCTTCTTTCCTTGGCCCGGTCCTTCTGCATTCTCCTCCCCTTCGCTGCAGACTACCTTCTGTATCTCGCCATCATTGCCGTCCTTGCCGGCGCTCAGGACTACGAAACTAACTTGCTGGAGCACAGAAATTCCTCTGTTTTGAAAGAAACCTCAGTTAACCCAGACTGACTGTACCTTAAACCTCCCTCAGAAACCCTAAACCCAGAACTGTACCCTAATCCTCCCTCAGGGTTTCTGAGCCTAAACCGACCCTGGGCCTCCCCAAACCCTAAACTGTACCCTAAACCTCCCTTACGGACCCTAACGAATCCCTGAGCTGTCTTGAAAAAACCCAAACTCCGGCTCTAAACCGTTCGAAGGGTGCAGGATTCAGGGATCTAAGCCCTAAATTTTGAAACTTAAATCTGCCTAAACCCTTTTGAGGCCAGGCCTCCTGAGGTGTTCCCGAAAACCTAAAACCTTAAAACCTCCCTTTGGAAGGCCCCGCCTGCAGCCCGGAGATATTTATTCGAAGGCCCTGGCCCTGAAGAGGCATGCCCGGCCTAAGACTTTGCAAGTGTCAGGTTGACGTTGAGGGTTCCTTTAAAAGGGTTCGGTAAGAGCTCCTGCGGGCTCCGCGGCCTAAGCCTGCGCGAGTTTCAGGTTGACGCTTAGGGTTCACTTTCAAAGGCTGAGTTGTCCTGAAAGCCCTTTGAAAATTATTTGCTATTATGGTTGTCTACAAAATAGTAGGGGGAAATTAAAAAAGATCCCAAAGGACAACCCAGAAGGGCTCTGTAAGAGCTCGTACGGGTTTCCCGGCCTGAGACTTTGCGAGCGTTAGGTCTATGACTTATGTTACTACCCAGAGTCCCCATAGTAGTTCCTTTTGGGGATTCTGAACCCCAAAAAAGAACTACTTTGGTGCCTTTGGGTAGTTTTGGATTCTGTATAAGGGTTCGTGCAGGGTCCCCCGCCTAAGACTTGAGGCTTAGGTTCAGGTTCAGGGTTGAGGGAATAATGTGAGGCTTGGGTTTAAGGTTTAGGGCCTAGGGAATATACGGTTTAGTATACGGGCCAAAAAAGCAGGGTGCCTTTGAGGGTTCTATGTGAGGCTTTGATATAGGGGTTTGGCCTACGGCCTAAGATTTGGGGGGTTTGGGTTTTTTGGATTAAAAGTTTAGATTTGGGGGCGTAAGGATCCGGGTCGAGGTGGCAGCATGATGTAGCATGTAGGGCCTATGTTTAAAGGTGTACGATGTATAGGGGGAACCAGGACCTTCACAAGAACAGTTCCTGTCGGGACGGCACAAAGGTTATATATTGCATGCTTAAGACTTCTCGGTTCCTGAGTGATCCCTGAATCATAAGGGTACCCTTTTTCCCACTTTTCGGGTTGAATTTAAGGGAACCTTTAAAAAAGGCAAAGGTTCCTACTCATGGACCGAGACTTGTTAGTCTGTAGGATGCGATGGGCCGGCCTTCACTTCGTTGGTTTATATAATCGGCTGAAGCTGAGCTCCCAAATGGAAAGGTCCAGCTGAACTAGGGGCCTGGGTTTTTCGAACAGAGTTTACAGTTTGGGCCGCAATTTCGCCTATATTCTGAGACATCGGCCCTAAAATAATAACCCTAGTGTGGCTTTCGGGTCCGCTTCGGCAATGGCAGTAGAGGAAAAACTTGGTCAAGTCTTCTACATTCTACACCACCAACCCCTGAGTCTTGAGCTGAGACTGCACAGGACTTCGTGTTGTGTTGGGTCACAAGAAGCGCACATAACAAGCTGTCCCCAGTTCACGTAGCAGCACCCAGCGCACGGTCGCTTGACGATTCGACTGGCCACTGCGAAGCCAGATCGACCAAACCCTCAGAAGCCCGAAATCCTCAAGCCCAACTCCAATTAAGCCGAAACTAAAATCAAACTAACAAGCCGCAAAGAAGCGCCAACACAAGAGCCTAAAGCCTAAACGGTCCTAAGCGCTTTAAACTCCGATGTAACAGCGGGAACCCCAAATCTTCCTCTGGGATTCCGGCGTCAGAACCTCGACCTCAATTGGCTGAAACAAAGTATCTTCAGGTATTGGGGCTAGAGCTCAGGTCGAAGAGTTGTAGGTTTCAACGAAGAAGGCTTTCAGATTTAAGGTCAGGGAAATACGGGGTCTCGGCAGAGTTTAAGGGAACAGAGGTTCGGAAACATGTTTAGGGCTTGGGTTTTGGAAGTAAGGTAGGGTCTGGGGCTAGTAATTAGGATACAGGTTTGACCGTCTTGGCCTAAACCCTATCAACCATAGACTACGTTTTGGGAATTTTCTGTCGCATTGATATCATTAAGTGTATACAGGGTTGTGGGGATCGGTGTTCAGCGAGTGAGATGCAGGGCTTATAGTAACAACACTAGTACTGCTGATGATGCTAAGAACAGCAAATCGACTACTTAAAAGGTAATAATAGTAAACATAATGATACTATTGATCATGACAAAAAGCGAATACTAATGATAACAATCAGTCATAACATGACATAACCATGGGCAGGACCCCTGGCACTAGCCTCCTTCAAAATCCTAGACTCAGGAGAAGCGGGTGACAAACACCGCTGTAGATCAAAGCATGACAGATGCAGGGAAAAAGCGCCTGGGGCTTTGCCAGACTCTGCGCTGGGGCCTGCAGGCGATTCGTCGCCCTGCGGCAGATAGCGTGCCCGGAGCGCCCGGCTGTCTGCAGACAGGCGGTCTCCTTCTTTAAAACCCCTTAACCCTAAATCCCTAAACCTAGATACCCAAAACCGTAGTTCACCTGGATCATTTCTGTCTCGCTTGCGAAGCTCACACGGCAAAAAACGCGGACTTTCAACGGCTTCTGGAGCTTAAACTCCAGACGCAGCAGGCGGCCCGGGTTCATATCCCCATCTGGCTGAGCATTAGGCCTGCACTGCCTCGGCACTGTCAAGCATCTGCAGCTTGCTGAACTGCAATCATCACAAATTACATTAATCATCGTAATAGGTGTGGGGTTCAGCATTACACACATGTTACTTGGAGAAGTAAAGTCTAGGACTCGGCAATAATGGGTCTGAGGTGAAAGGTTCTATAGGGTTTAGTGTGGGGAGCCGGACAGAGCTTAGGTTCAACACTGCTGCATTTTAGAAGTTCAGCATGAACCTCGAGCCCTCAACCCTGAATTGAAACCCGACCCGGCCGGCAACCCTGAGCCCTCAACCCCAAACCCGTAAACCCTGAACCCTAAGCCCAAAACCCTAAGCCCTAAACCCTAAGCCCTAAACTAGGTCCCAAAGCCTGAACCCTCAACCGTGACGGGGCCTCCGTGTCCTCCAGGCGTAGCTGGAATCCCAGCGGCGTCAGTGGCTTCGTCTGGGCGTTACCTCCGTTACCAATAGGCCCCAAAGTAGTTAACCTTGTTGGGAATACCTAATAGAATTTTATATATGAACCCCCAAAAGGAACTACTTTGGGGTCTATGGGTAAGCATCACAAAGGTAGATGGGCCAGGGTGGCTAATGGGCTTTAAGGTACAGTGTGCAACATTTGCTTAACATCTAGCCTATATTCCCTAATCATGACAGACACACACACATGCCGATGAAGAGCACATGAATACTTGGTTGATCCGGGTGCTGGGGTCAGGGGCCTCCAAAGGTGGGATGAGGGTAGGTGGGATGAATGAAGATCCCGTGTAAAGGCATCCGTTTATCCTACCCACCGTCATCCTGCCTTTCGGGGTCCTTGATAGGGTTGATAAAGGGCAGGATCATGAGGCTTTGGGACGTTACGGCTTTAATTCGAGTTCAAGGCTTGCGGCTTCCAGCTTGCGGTATTCAGAACCCTAAAGCCTAAAACTCTAAACCGTGCTGTGGGCAGCAGCGTTGGTTTTCAGGCAGGCTGAGCGTAGGGTATTTGACGGGTTTGAGGCTACGTCTATGGGTTCCAGAGGATGTGAAAGTATTCCCAGCACCGACCTGGAACTGCAGCCTCCAACAAGAAGGTCTGAATCCGTATCAACCTGAACCTCATTACTCTTTAGGGTTCAGGGAACCCTCAACCGAAATCCCTCCATCCTATGTTCAACCCAATGCCCGAGAGCTCCGAAGTTTGACCGTTGTAAACAGCCAAAGCCCCGTAGACTAACACTCCACCCTCTAACTCGCACCATCGAGCCCTACATTCAAGACGATGAAATAAAGCCAAAGTCTCGAACTCCGGACACCCCTGCAAAAAGGAAACTCCAAATCCAGAGTGCTCTAGACTCTAGAGCAGCAATGTCATACCCACCTTCTCAAGGCACCCCTCAGACCCCCCAGATCCCCCGCAAAACTCCCCTAATTGGGAGTTTCCGAAAATGCGGGAAACTCCCTAACAAAGGACCCTAAAAAGTAGGATCCAAAGGTACCCCTCATTTTCGGAAACTCCCACTTCTATCCTATCAAATTACCCCATGCCTGCTGGCTTCCCAGCGCTGGACCCCAAGGGTTTGGGAGCAAAGCCCTTGCCGAGTTCGACCAGGAACCTCGGGGAGTCCAATATAGGGACCTTAACCATTAGGTTTTGGGGCATATTATACTGATCTTTTGTAGGGACCTTAACAATTAGAATAAGGTTTTGGGGGATATTGTACTGAAGTTATAATAAGGACCACCAAAATAGTATAGGCGATTAGTAAGCCAATATAGTAGAGGGTTTAGGTTTTAAACGGTCTCGGCTTTAGCAGTAAGTGCCTAATTCCCGAAGCCCAAAAACCTAAATTAATTCCTTATAGAAGCAGTATGGTTCGCCTATACAAAAACCTGCAATATTTCATCTTCCGGGATTCCTAGAAGGACTTTCGGGTGGTATTACCGCTCTAAAAAACTTGGGCTCCAGTCTTTCTCTAATGACTCCCTGGTTCCTTGGTAGGGAACCGGGAGATGGACCCTTTTGATGACAGCACCCTAACTTCTTTGTCATTTTTGCCGCGTGATTGCAATGCGGCCGAAAGCCGTAGAAAGGAGGATGAGTGTGGTCGTCACCCCTCAGGAACTTCAGACCCCCCCCCCCCTCCGACGGTGAACTCAATTGGGGGGCTCCGGTTTAGGGTAAGCTTACTTTGCGCTGGGTTCACCCCATCTTCTTGCTCACCCAACCTTCTTGCTCCAATGTTCGCTGGAGAACGAGTCTGAGCAGCTGTGCGCAATCGTGCCACAATGTCGGAGCTTCGAGCCAGAAGACGCGTTCGCCACTTGGTAGTTCATTCATCCTCGCTGCTCGGTTGGGTGGCCGAATCCCCCTCCTCCTTCACATACTCTAGGGCTCGAAACTTTTGTAAGGGCACGAAGGCATTTTCTTCCCGTCTGGCCTTCCGGTTGCTGACGGCCTCGTCTTCCGTGAAATCAGTAAGTGTGGCGTTCCCCACGAGGTCGCCTGTGTGCCGGGGTACAACTGCTTATACGGTTCAGGCATGTTTAGGGTTTTCGAAGTATAAGGTTGAGGTCCAAGGTTTACAGGGCTTCCGGTACATTGGGATTTAGGGCTTAGGGGCTTACAAACCCTAAACTTGTAAAGAAACCCTTTTTTGCAGCAGGCCTCCTTGCCCAGCAGCCCGGTTACACTTGTAAGAAACCCCTTTTTTTGAACCCGGGCTTGCTGGCTGCCAGTAAGAAACCCTTTTTTACACCTGGACTACGCACCCCTAACCCGAAGCCCCAACCTCAAACTCTAAACCCGAAACCCTCAGCCTGCCTCGCCCTAGGGCCCAACCAAAACTAGGAGCCGTTTCTTGTAACTCCCCCCCAAGAAGGGGAGGCAGATCTGTGCCTCTAGAAAGGATACTGGACCCAAAACTGAAATAATGAAGAATGCAGAAGCCGGCTGGCCGGGATTTGAATAATCAGTCAGAATTCGTTAGGGAGTTTAAGTGGTTCTTCAATGTGGGTACTATTATTACATATTGTTGCGGACCTTGAAGGGGGCCCGAAAACGGATGATCTGTACTAGTACAGGCTGAAACTATTACAGTATGTTCTGGTATTCTTGCGTTACTGCAGTCTTCTGGTAGCTTTTGGCAGCTGTCACAAGTCTTATAGGGTCGCTTGAAAACCGACAGAGCCAAATCCAAAAGGTAAGAGCCGTCAGTCCTAAAGCATGAACAAAAGCTCAAAGCCTAATCCCCGTATAACGTACGATTCACCCCGCTTTCACCCTTTTTTGCAGCAGGCTTCGTTGTCCAGCTTTCACCCTAAACCCTAAACCGACTTAGGTCATTGACATCTTGGGCCACGGCAGTAAAGCAGCTGCTAGCACCTCGGCAAGAACAAGGCGTTTAGGTTTCCTAATCCAAACAGTATTAATAATAACAACAATAATAATTCATTATAAGATAAGTTTAAGGGTTCCTCGCGGAGCTGTTTTGGGGGTTCGAAACTGGCCTGGGGGTCAAGCCGGGGGTTTAGGGTTAAACTTGCAACCCTACATAAGCCTACCCTAAACCCGCAAAGTTTGGCTGACACCCTAAAAGGCTGAAGTCTGCATCCATCAGAAGGGGTTGGAGCCCTTATGGCTCCGGAACAACTGGCAAGACTCTTCTGCACGCCCGTATGTAGACCCTACCTACTGTAGGGTTCCTCCTGGTATGCATATATATATATATATATATATCCACACACACACACACAGAGACCGAAATCCTGTTTTCCATCAGTTGCGGCCCTAGATCAGCACGAAAATCCTACTGTGGAGAGGCATGTGCCAGGCCTCGGTGGGGCTTAGGGTTCTTGGGTTTAGGGGTATACCCTAAACCCTCAGCCCTTTGACAACTGGTCTCTCACGAAAGCCCTCAAAGGACAATGCTCATGAGCCCTGAACCTTAAACTACGGAGGCTTGTGCCTGTTTTAAGCTCATTGTGTCGGGGTCCAGGTACAAGCGTAGTGCAAGTAGGCCTCGGTTGTTCGGAGTTGAGGGTTTCACCTAGGGGCTTAATTGGGGCTCTGTGAAAAATTATCGTAGACTTTAACCCAAAACCCTATCCCAACTATCGAAACCTATATTCAGGCCACGATATTAGGTTATTCCTAGCACAGCAAAGAGGCAGAGGAAGAAGTGCTCAGGCATAGCTAAGGCATGGGCTGGAACATCCACGCACGCGGATAGCCCAGACAGCGAACCTCACGGAGCTTATGAAAGAGGAGAGATCTGATGTGGAGGTGGTTATGATAAGGACAAGTTACTCTGAAATTTAGGGTCTGTATTAAAGCCACTTCTTTCTTGAAACTCTTTAGAGGGTCTTGGGTCAGACTGCACTTGTGATGCAAACCGGAAGGGTACTGCACAAAATCTGTGGGAAGGGCACAGACGGCCACACGGTAGCGTTAACACGAAACTCTTCCAAACCCTACCTAGTCCAGCACCATACCTGCAATAACACAAGGATTCTTAATGTTATTTCTGGCGTACTCCTTGACTCGGGGGTGTTGGAGCTGTTGGATGCCCCGAAATAAACCAGCCTGTTCGGGCCCCACGATTGACCAAGTCAAGCTTCCTTCGGAGTTGTCCGGACACCCTCTTGCATGCTTCTGAAGTCCCAAGACTAGGCACCTAAACCCCTGCCGAATCCATCGAAAAGCACGTACAGCTGGACGGAGCGTGTTAGGCCGCACGTTGTAGGGTTTCGGCTCGACTTGCAAAACTCCTGGGTTCTCGACCGGATGCGCTTTGCGACACGACCTGAGTGCAACAGCAGTTTGCTCCAACGGCTGTCCAGTTGGTGCTGCGACCTCTTCTGCGGTTTGCAGCTTGTCTTTAATCAGCTAGCTATCTGGCAAGCCAAGTACAAAGTGGTGATGGATGGCTGGTTAGCTCCAGGTTTGGATGATGCATACATTGCATACATTCTTCATAATAAACGAAGAAACCAACAAGCTAATCACGTAGTTTTCGAAGCTATGCAGAACTTCGTCGTGTGTCTGTGACGTCTTATCGCAAGTTCTTGCTCCTTTCCTTGCTTGTCATCAGTGGCCGTCGCTGCGGAAGTCGCAGTCTTTGGGGCTCCTTACAATCATCGTATAACATACCCCAAAGCCCGGTTCTAATTATTCAGGCCCCCGATGTCGCCCTCCCTTTGTGCTTCTCGGTTTTCGGCCTTAGACTCGACTTTAGACGAGACAGAAAGACCCTAAGCCCTAAATCCGTTACATCCCTAGACTCTAGACCCTAGTTTGGGCATTTGTGAGTTTCCCAATCTAGGGGACCCTAAGAATATAGTACCGTAACTAGTAGGATCCTTATTGTACGGACCCAACGTTAAGGTATCCCTATAATTTTCGGAAACTCTCATTTTACCCCTACATAATTTTCGGAAACTCCCATTTTTGTCAACACACCGAGGCTGCAAGTTTCCGTCCGCAAGCCTTCAACTCGTAAACGCTTCAGCCCCGGAACATCCCTGAGCCTCACAAGTCTCAAGGTTTTGAAGCTACCTAGACCCTCAAAAGTACGTAAAACAATGACCCAAAACCTGTTAGAGGCTATTATTCTACATACTTTTGGGGGTCCAGGTACACCCCAAACTCCCGAAGTACGGTTGTAGAATAACCCTTCCAGGGTTCCTTGAAAGGGAAGTAGCACGAAACCGCAAGCCCCATGAAAGGGCTGAGTTCACTTGGAGCCTTCCAACTCCCAAACCAAAGATCCTGGTGATTCTGGGATCCATTAGCAGCGGCCCCCACCCTGTAATAGTGACTATAAGGATTATATTAGGGCCCTACTATATTCCTATTATACCACTATTACAGGGCGGGGGCACCGTCTCTGGGATCCAAGCAACGGCTTCGGAGCCCGCCTCCTTCGCCTGCGAGGTTTCCGGATGGTTTAGGGTTTATAGGGTTTTGTCCCTCCTACCTAGCATGGACAAAAGCCGGCATATAGGGTTTAAGGTTTATAAAGTGTTTATGTCATTTGGCTTAGTGAAGCATTTTGGTTTTGAGTGACTTTGGTTCTGCTTTGGGAGTCAAGCGTTTAAAGTTCTAGAATTGGGTAAACATCAGCGTGCACACCCGCAGGACTATCGATCAAAGGATGCTTCGCGTTTCCGCTTCAAAGGAGCACGCGCTTCAGGTTTGGAGAACCACTTAAGCCCTTTTGCCTAAACCCTGAGCCAAATTCTACGTTCTAAGGTCCCAAGAAGATCTGCTCATCTGCGCGTCCAGTCCTTTCCTGCTCCTAAACCCTATAAACCCTAAGAACTAGGGTTGGGGGGGCCAAATCCCAGGAGTCCAAAACCGCCAAGCCCAACTCCACCCAAAACCGCCAAGCCCAACTCCACCCAAAATCCCGGATCCAAGACTGCGCTCAACTTTGGCCCCCACCCTTCGTGAGTCCTAGCTCTTTTGGCTCCCTGCCGTGAACTTAGTTTGAGTTCAATGCAAGTTCCTTGATCTTGGGTTGCGCTAAATGAAAATCAGTGAACTTAGTTTGAATCCAATGCTCATATCTTAACACTTGTAAGCCTCAGCCCCGAACACTTTGATTGCTGAAGCCCAAACCTCAAACCCAGAAAGCTCGTACCCTCAACCCCGAAGTCTTTGCAAACCCTAAACCCTTTTTTCCCTAAGACCCAAAAACCCTAAACCCTAAAGCCCCAAAGCCCAACCTAATGCCTAAGTCTAAGTATCCCTAAAGACCGAAGACCTCAGGTACAAGGTTCCGAAACTCCAGAAACTCCTTCCAGAAACCCGAATTAGGCCTGACATCTTAAACCCACAACCCCCTAAATCGCCCCAAAATCCCCGAGACCCTTTCACCATGGATCCCTTATAGAACCTTTGCGGAGACCTTTGATGAACCCGAAACCCTAAACCCCTAAGCCCTAAACCCTAAAACCTAAATCGTTACGAAACCCTCGGGAAGGCCAGCTGCTGCTCGTAGGCGAACCTCCCAGCGAGCGTGCAGCTAAGAAGGGATGGGAGTGTACTTGGAGGATCAGGGGACTTAGTGAGTAAGGTTGTAAGCACTCTAATTGGGGTTATAAGTAATTATGAGTATAGTTACCTTGTATATATGACCCTAGTTACTACGTCCCATGCTCCTTGAAGTATCGCCTCTTGCTTAGGGATTATGGTCCAGGGGCTAGGGTTTCAGCACTCACACTCGGACAAACCTTGGCGAGGATTCTTGGACAGCACTTTGGCGGAACCCAGCACATTAGCCAGGGAAACAGGGTTTAGGGTTTAGGGCTTAGGATTGTGGGTTTAAGGTTTTACGGCTTAGGTTACTACATCTAACTTTCCCTACAACTTCCCCTACCTATTGCAGAATGACTCATTACCATGAGACCTATGTGCTGTTTTCTCAAGCGAGCAATCCCTACACCCAAGCACGGCACAGAACCTCGCTGAGCCTTTTGTAGGGGCCGTCATAATTGCAATAGCTTTTGGGATGCATGGTACTCCCAATTATACGAGGAATGCAGAAAACAGTACTGCAAATCATTGAGGCGTCTGCATTACGCCGCATATACCACGAGCACTCACCAATCTGCCCGAAAACAACAGCACTTCCCAAAACCCTTTACCCTAAACCCTAAACCGTGGCATAGAGGCCTAGCTAGTCAGACCGAGGTGTCGGCTAAGATATATAAGCGTCAGACAGACAAATTTAGCTAGCCAGTCAGTTGCTTGGATAGATGACGGATGGGTAGGACAGAACGAAAAATGCATACAAAAACTTCTAGATACATAGACAGGTCGAGAGCTAGATAGACCGATCACTGAACCTGCATGCTTTTGAATCTGCAAAATGTGCACTGCTATGCCTCATGCTTGCGTCCCCTATTTGGACCTTAAAGCCATAAACAAGAAAGGCGTTGCAGCGCCGAATTCCCAAAAATGGAAACGTCGAGCCGGTTATGCATCCCTAAACCCTTGTTTCTAGCCAGGCATCCCTAAACCCTAATCCCAGTACCCTATAAGACAAAAACGCAGGGCACTTCGACCCAAGAGCCTCAAGAGAAAACATCGGGGCTAATGGTTAAATTTTAAAATGTCCCGAAATTAAACCCTCAGCCCCAAGCCGAACCACCCTTTTTTGCATCAGGACTTGTGCAATCGCCTGAACACTGACTTCCACAATGCAAAGAATTTGAAAGCCGAACCACCCTAAACCCTAAAACCCTAAATCGAACATGGAAGGAACCCAGCCTGAAATCTGATCTACGCCTGCCCCAAAACGAAAATCCGCAAGTCCCTCATGATGAATCCCGCGGGTTGGCTTTGGGATTTGTTGCAGGATTTAGCGTTTTAGGGAAGTTTAGGGTTTAGGGTTTGTAGTAGGGTTTAGCGTTTGGAGTTTGGAGTTTAGAGTAGGTTTCTCCAGAAGTGTAGGATGTAGGGATTGGCATGTAGGGTTCATTACAGGGTTTGGGGGCTGGGGATGGTTCAGGGCTTACCTACAGTAGAAGCCGAAAAGTTGGAAACCACATAGCCTCAATCCTTAAGAGTCATATATAGGGAATCCCAGCACTATTTGGCCTTAACACGGTTTCCAACTTTATGGAGTTTACTGTAGTTTACTGTAGACCCTACAGAACCTACCTTTTCATAATAACTTGCTAAAGAAATCATAATAAGGAACCCTAAAACGGTAGGTTCTGCAGGGTTCAGGGTGTAAGGTTTACTTCGAACCGCCTGACTGGCGTCAGACTAGCCGTAGAGCCGGTTGATGCCGCGATGACTCTTCCGATGTCCTGTCAGAGTGCCGAGGTTTGGGGTGTAGGGCTTTAAGGTTTGGGGTCTAGGGTTTGGGGTTTGGGGTTTAGGATATAGGGTTTAGGGTATAGGGTTTATAGGGTTTAGGGCCTAAGGCTTGCTTGCCCGATGGTTTTGCAGGCTCTTCTATTTTGGGGTCTGGCACCGGGTCGGGTCTCGCATGTCACCACCAACAACATTATCAACGTCATAACCGTCATCACCATCATCAGAACCCTCAGAACCCTCATTACCTTGTCAGTCTTCCTTCACCTCCATATGTCGATCCTCACCGCTCTCCATCAGCAACATCCGCATCCTTCTGCGCGAAAGCGAAACTTCTAGTCGCTCTCTCCAGTATGCCATCTAGCTGGGAACTCTTGCGTGATTAGCTGCATCAGCGTGTGGCAATGGCATCCTCATCGCCACCAGCACTAACATCCGTCAGCGCAGCAGACAGACCAGAATATTGAGACTCAGTCTAAACGCACTCCCTGTTTGTAACGCCAACCCACAGCCCAAATTATTCTCTTTAGATACTACTGGGGTCTGGAGTACGTACTGCGACCCTTATGTTGCCGATATAGTTCTTCTGCTAGAGTATCCCCAAGACCCATCCTAAAGCACGCACCCAGAGGGCCAAATGCCCCTTTTACAGGATCTAGGGTTGAGGTAAGAATTTCCGAAAGAGGGGGTCCAAATAAAGTACACTAAATAGTAGGGTCCTTATTATAAGGACCCAAGAATAAGGTACTCCTAATATTCGGAAACTGCCGGGTTTCAGGGGTCAGACGTTCGGTTCATGGAACACGTCTCAAACTTGAGGAACCCTACACAGCTCAAGGAATATTCCTTGAAGCATCTTAGGTCTTCACCTACCCTTAAATCAGGAGTGTGTGAAGCTCTCTGGCCCTCTGGCATCCTTGAAGCAACGCCCCATCCTGAGTTCTTGCCTGACCTTCTTGTCATATGCTCTTCAAATAGTAACCTACATATAATGATAAACCCAAGTACCTAATTAGTGGGTCCTTCGGACCCTTAGGGTGATAACATAACTGTTTTTGAGATTACAAGGAGTATCGACACTGCTGGGGCACGGACGCTGCGCCCGAAGTTCACCCGCCGGACCTGTCGAAAGTCGAAGCTTGCTACAGACTGCAACGCTCACCAAAATAAGGCCACTGCTTCGCAGTTTTGCATAAAGGATGTAGGGCTTTGTGGCAGAGGTCAGAATAACAGAGATCTCCCGAATCAAAGTTACTTTGTGCAGTCTTGGGAACGTATGCATCATGAGATCTTGGGTTAGCCAGGATGAATCATATCTAATGTACACATGCTTTGTAGTCGAAATGAGACGCCAATGTGCCGAGATGGTCCACACTGACTTGATTGGACTGGAAATAGACGATTTCGTGCTCTACCCATGGGCCCCAAAGTAGTTCCTTTTGGGGATTACCTTATAGGATTCGATATACGAACCCCAAAAAGGAACTACTTTGGGGCCTTAGGGTAGGGCCTGCTTAGGGTCAACTTGAGACACTTTGCCACACAATCATCGACAGAGGGAGGGAGAGAGACAGACACAGACAAGGGACAGACACCGAGACGGAGACAAAGACAGAGACAAACAGACAGATAGGCCAAACAAAGAGAGAGAGAGAGAGAGAGAGAGAGAAAAAAAAAAGAGGGAGGGATGGAAGGAGAGACGAGAGAGAGAGAGAGAGAGCGAGCGAGAGCGGTAGTCTGCAAATTCGGCGATGAAGAAGAAACATCGAGACTGTTTCTGATGTAGTTTTGTGCTCGGGCAGCATCCATCCGGCAATGGATTTATCTCACTCAGTCCTGACTTTCACGGGATGCTCGAATGGACCCCTGTTGGAGGGAGCAAGAGCAGCTCGTTGAGGTAGAAGCTCCTCCGTGTAGGGGTAGCCAAGCCTTCTGGCATAGGACTGGTAGATACCCAAGAGATCTGCAGGCATCGAGAAGACCGCATGCTGCGCCACCTGCATGCAAGCGTCGTCGTTCGTATGGCCAGGGTACGGATGCCTGTGCAGATCTCCTTGTCTTGCCGCTTCCAAAGCCCTTCGCCGGTCATCCGCATGGAGTGGCACACCCTGGAACCAAAAGTCTAGCAGTCGACCAACCTTGGATGCGCTTAAGATGACCTTCATGCGGGGTTGTGGGGAGATACTCCAGTATAGATATAATTCGGAACCAAAACTGCATAGTACTAGTATCAACATATTTGAGGCTCCTATACTAACCGGAACAAGGAAGCAATATTCGTCACTACACCAACTCTTGCATCAATTGTAGCCACACTTCTTAACAAGACCACTGCAGGCGTCGTGCAAAAACTCTACAACAACCCTATCGCAAACGCCGCCAAATACTGCAACCATCAGTTAACAAGTAAACAGCATATACAAACAAGGCTTTCCTAAAACAGAAAGTTCCTTAAGAAGCTCCCAGCAACTTCTTGGTCGAAGCCTTCCGAGGATCCGTCAGCTTCCTCGAAGCTAAGACGCAAGGTATCATTTCGAGGGGTCTCATAGAAGGCGGTCAGGTTGTCCATCCTGGGCTCAGAAAACCGCCGAGGAGCAAGCTCCACATCCATGTTATGAATAGTTCTACAAACAACAACAACAACAATGACAATACACGGTTAAGGCTTAGGGGTTTAGGGTTTAGGGTTTAGAATGACACTAGCAATTTAATAGTAGCTCCTAAAGAAAGCACAAGATGTATATGGCTCCGGAGCCGGGAATCAGAACCATCATGCGCTGGGCGACGAAGGCAACGCCATCTTCCGGCCCCAGGCTCTGCACGGTGCCCTTGGGATAAAACATCACCTTACCCAAAGGCTCCATAGTAGTTCCTTTTTGGGGTTCATAATTATTTAAAATCCTATAAGGTAACCCCAAAAAGGAACTACTATGGAGCCTATCGGTAGTTGCCGAGATTAGAGTTGAGGGCTTAGGGTTTAGGGTTTCGGGCTTAGGGGTTTCGACTCGCACACTCGCTCAACGCAGGCACGACTTCACGATGTCTGCTTGCTACCTTTACTACCGTGATATGCCGGCATAGGGGGATATGAGAAGCAAAGAACAAACAAGCAAGCCCGCCCAGTTTAGGGGAGGATTTATTTAGGGTTTGAGAGTTCAGGGGCCAGGGCCCCAAAGGTTAAACTTTCGGTTCTTATTGTCCACAGAGTGTACAAGACATATTATCATATTAACTCTGCAGCGAAGTCACATTCGTGTCTTCCTGACCCCCGTGGTGGTAGCAGTAGGCCGAAGCGATCATGACCAGCGGATTGCGGACGGAACCAGCAACCCTGAGGGTTCTAAGCTGCCCAGCTCGTTGCAGCTCCCTCTCATGCATCTCCAACGAGTACATGTCGGTCACAAAGCGTACTGGCGAGCCCCAGTTGTAGCAAAAATCCGGAAAGTAGCACGGATTGCCCCAATGTCCGACTCGATCGTGCCCGAGCCCCAATGCCGCCCAGACTGCACGGAAGATCGCCCACGTCATCTGCACTCCACTTTTATGGAAGCCAACTACGAGGTAGGTATGAAAATCCCAAGGCCATGACTCTGGAATCTGCTTGCGGCTTCCTTGCCTCTGTCTCTGCTCAGCCTTCCTTGTGTGAGGGGGCAAAAGAGGGTCATCCTTTGAGCTTTTGTTAAGATGGTGCTTAGGGGAGCATCTTCGGGTTAAGGGTTTACCCAAATTCCCCAAAGTAGCTCCTTTTTGGTGTTCATATATAGAATCCTATAGGGTAACTCCAAAAAGAAACTACTTTGGGGCCCCTGGGTAGAGCTTATAGGCCACTAAGATCAGCCGGGTTATGAGTCATCTACGAAATTCAGCCAGTAAGACTGGCCTTACGTGCGGCTCCCCACGATAGCAACATCACATAACCCACACCCAAGCCTGCCTTCTTTCTTTTGGTCTGCATACGAAGATACCAGAACTCATACGTCATCTACTAATCCTTTAAGCATTAACAGCACCGGAGGTTCTTCTGCACCAGGCAGGTGCCGGGCACGGAACTCTCTTCAGCAGCGAGGCAGAGCCATCCTGTCACAAGGAGATTTAAGATCCTAAACCCTATAAACCCTAACCTAAACCCTTAACCATCCTAAACTCCATACACCCCTTGGTTTTCGATAGCTCCGGGCTCGATGCGCGAGAATTAGTATAGGCATCTGGTAGTTTGGGTACAACGGTTGATGATATAAATCCTGCCCTACCCATAACAAAGAATATACCATGATTCCCAGAGTATAGGGTCATTCAAGTAATGCAGGATATATATGGGAGTTTCCGAAAATGCAGGGGGCCCTAATATAGTATCCTAAATTGTAGGATCCTTATTATAAGGACCAAAAATAAGGTACCCCTAATTTTCGGAAACTCCCATATATCATCTACCGGAGGGTTTAGGATTTCGGGTCTGAGGCGTACAGTAGGGCTCGTGGTTCAGACAGGGGTCTCGGGATACTACTATAGTTTTACTCTATTCTTAATTACTATAATTTTACTATACTCTTAGATACTATAATATTACTATACTCTTAATTACAGCAGTAGTAGTATAATCTTACGATAAGATACCAAAATCCGCGACTCCTGTCAGAAGGTAGCATGCTGCGAGCACGCGAAGGCTGGCGAAGGCCATCCAAGCTCTGGCAGAGAAGAGCTGGCTCGATCCTAAACCCAGACCCCCTTTGGAGGATCCAAAAAGTATATGCCTTAATGGGGGTTCCGATAAAATACCCTTAGTAGTATAGGGCCCAAAATTAGGGGATCTACTTTCGAGATCCTCCCAGAGGGCGGTCCTGAACTAGGATGCCCAGTAACCTAGGAATAAAGAGGGCTCCCTTTTTGGTATTGGGTAACTTTATAAGGAACCTAGGGCTACAGGGAATAAGGGTACTACTGGGCATCCCAGTCAAGTGACCCGCACAGGCCTCAAGCAGACCCCGACATTCTGAGGCCCGACAGAGTAGAAAGTTTAGGGCTGGGGTTTAGGGTTGACAGAGTCGAAAGTATAGTGTATGACTCAGAGCCCAAACCCGACATTTTGTGGACAGCAGCTCTACACAGTTCGAAAGTCGCTGAGGATTGGCAAGATTTGCACGACACGAAGGCTCAGTGGGGTTCCTTGAGCCTTGGATAAGTTGAACGAGCATCTGTGGCTTGAGATGTAGAGGTTCAGGAGCCCAGGGGTTTAAAACCCTAAACCCTAAACCCTAAATCCTAAACCCTAAACCGGTTTAAGGTTTTTGGAGGTTGAAGGGTGTGGGAGGCTGAAGAGTTTAGGGCTCGCAGGCTTTAATCAAAAGGGAAAAGGAGGGACCCTTAATGGGGACCCCTACCCTGTCATGAGCTATATAATGGGAATATAACAGCTATATGAAGGGTATATACCTAGGGGTCCTTTTTAAGGGTCTCTCCTTTTACCCTTGGATTTAAGGGTGCAGACCTCGTAGGCTTAAGCTCTGGGATGGACTCGCTATTCGGCTTTGTGGGCCTACTCTGCTGTGACTACCTGCAGACCATCCACAAAGGAAACACAAGCTTCGATGGTTATAGGAACTTCTACAAAAAACAGAACCCTTCTACACATTCCATATCAGAAAGAACTCCTCAAGGCTGTAATACAGAATGCTGACAACAAATCCTGCTCCCAGGGCTTACGAAGAATTTGGGGGAGTAAAAAGTATTGCAAGAGAGGCATCTGATGAGGGAGCATAGCGACAAACAACCGAACAAGGCAACGTAAACCCGACTACGGTCTGTAAAGATGCGAACAACGACGGGGTTAAACCCCGAGCCCCCCAAAAAAGCTCTAAACCCCCTAAACCCAGAAGCCCGGACATCTTGGAAGGAAGCAGGGTGCTCCTCCCTACACCTTCCCATGTCGGAATACTTTCCAGTAAGGTTTAGGGCTTAGGATAAGCATCCCTAGTGCCCATATAACTACGTAGAAAAACCCCTACGATTTTCGACAACAGGCCTCGTTGTCTGGCAGCCCGGTCTAGCCAAACACACACACTCCCCTAACCTACAACAAGGAAAGCATGCGAATCGACACCTCTGAGTCTAACCTACCCTTTTTGCTCCTACCCTAAACCCTATACCCTAACCCCCCAAACCAGATGCAACTGCAGGGCCTTGACTTCGGCTGCCTTTGCATGATGACGAGGGATGGCTTGAGGGGCTTTAGGGTTTTGGTACACTTCTCGATTTGTGCTTTAGGATTTAGGGTATGTGGCTTTCTCCTGAGCAGAAGTGTTTGCATGTCCACCTCAATTAGTGCTGCTTGCGCAACCGTGCTTCGCCTAAGCCCTTGACCCTAAAATTCGCCCTTGGTTCACCAGGGATTTGGTCAGGTATACCGCAAGCTTAAGCATTGAGCAAGATTCCACTAAGCTGTAAACCTATCTCAACCCTAAAGCCCTGTGGTCAACCGCCTGGCCTAGCCAAGCCTCAACGACTTCATCTATCTTCCCTGCATTGAAGGCCATGCTCAATGACTCCAAAAGAGCACGGTCTCAGCATTGCTACACGACAAGACCACTTGGTCGTCCTCACAGTGCTACCAGCATGCACGAACACCGAGTTCGGTTTCACTGTGCTGAGGTTTGGGTGGAGGGTGTGGATGCCCCAAACCCGCAAACCCAAACAAACCCTAGTAAACCCCGAGCCCCTAAACCGTAAGCCCGCTTTTGAAAATATTGAGCAGGGACTGCAATGCCTGCTCTACACCCTCAAATCCTAAATCCCTGAAGTCTTAAAGCCCTGAACCTCTAAGCCCTAAACTCTTAAATCCTGAACCCTAGTATATAAGCCCAAGCAAACCCTAACAAACACTAATAAACCGCTAAGAAAAAACCTCTACCCAGCCCAAAACACCTAAACCACTAGACTTTCCCTAAGCTTCCGGCAAGGGAAGTGGACTCGTTCTCCTGATGCCGGGGCAACGAGGGGAGCCGGGCCAAAAGACCCAGTCTCGAAGTCTCCCAAAGAACTGCAAAGTCTCCCAAAGAAAGGGGCTTGAGTTTGGGGTCTTTTTTTAGTCATTCCTTCAGACTTTTTTCAGGCTTCAGAAGAAAGCCGAAAGGGACTTTGGGGTTTTAGCGCCAATGAGAGTTTAGAGTTCCAGGAGCATTTTAGGGCTGAGGCCTTAAGGGTTTAGGGCTTTAGGATTCTGGGGTTGCGGGTTTTGGTGTCGTGATGTTGCACTGCAGAGCCGTGGAGGCTTTGCAACATAGATGTTTCGATTTCTCGGTCGGTGGTTGATTAAAAATTGGAAGAGTTGCGTAGTGACCCGACTATGGAAGACCTCCTGGGATAAACACCCACCCCACGCCGTTCGAGGCAAAATCGCTCAAACCAAGTCCCTGTAGGGTAAAGAACAGCAGTAGCAGACTGGAGGTTGATAATACGGAGTCACTTAGAACTTAGGGATTATACTAACCAAAAATTAAAAATTATTTCTAAGTACCCCTGACGGAGAACTTGGGCCCTTGGATTGAACTCTGGATCTGCTGAATCAGGGCCAGCAGATGAAGCAAAGGCAATCATCTTGATTCGAGCTCTCCGGCAATAATGTGTTGCAAGTGCCGCTTCAATTGTTATTATTTATTATTATTATTACCATTATTATTATTATTATTGATTCGAGCTCTCCGGCAAAGAGTCGACATCCCCATCGATGAACTGTTAAATTCATTGCACACCCTAGTGTAGAGGCGGCCTGAGTAGGAAGGCAAAGGCGTAGGTGGGATACTATGGTGTGCATCTACTTGAAGAAATCGGAAGCCCCAGTAGGAAGAATAGCTTGACGATGTATATTACACCCTACTGGTTTATACAACGTCCTTGAACTTGGCGTTTGGCTTCCGGGCCGGGCAGCTTTAACAATTAGCTACTCCGGACAAACATACACTCTCAACCCCAAGACCCAAGAAACTTAGCTTCCCAAAAAAGAAGCCTCAATTAGGATAGTCAGTGTTCGGTATCCCCATCAAAGTCTAAGTACGTATCAGGAAAAACTCTATGTGAGGCATAGGGGCATAGTAGTATTAATCGAAAATTGAAGCCAACAGCCGCCAACCTTCATGCACAAACCCTGAACCACCCAGGTCTCGTGCCCCCAAATTGGTGCTTAGGACATCTACTTCAACATACACTCACCACAAAACTCAGGGCCAATCCCGGTCCGAAACCCACTATGCAAACCCAAATTCCTCAGAACCGCCCCCAAGGACCTGGACGTGAGCCATCTCACAACCCTCTATGCAAACCCAAGTTCCTCAGAAAAGCCCGAAATCCCAACCGCACAAATAGCTTGCCTTGCATTTCCTCAAGACTGCCACCAACGTGTCGGGAACCTTATGCGTGCTGCTCTAAAGGTTTAGGGTTTAGGGTTTTAGGGCTTAGGTTTTTAGGGTTAAGGGTTTAGGGTGTTTAGGCTTTAGGGTTTAAGGTTTTTAAGGTTTACGGTCCTTTTTAAGGTGCCCAAAGCAATATGGCACCCTTATAAGAGAACCCTACTAGTAAAATGTAATCCTAATTTAAGAAAACTCCTGCTTAAGGTCCCCCAAATGATATGGCACCCTTACAGGAAGAACCTACTAGCAAAAGGGACCCAAATTTCGAAAAATACGCTTATGGCCTTCAAGGGCGTACTGCACTGCAAGGGCTCTGCAAGCTCCTCAAGTGCTACAATGGTACAGGTTTTCAGGATTTTATATAGGGTTTATCATACGCACCCTTAGAATGTACGGGGGAGGGGGATAGGGGCCTATAACAAGGACTTAGTAAGGCCTATTTAAGTACCTCCCCCCTACCCCCCCGAAGGGTCCCTATAAGTTCAGGGATGCAGAAGGGCATGGCATCACTATCTTCTGGTAGCTACGATTGTTGCAATTGCCGTCATCTGGACAATCATCACCGTTATCTTCAGTATTCTCACCATCACTATCACCACCACCTAGCACTGGCAACAAACGTGGTCATATGGCACCAGCAATCTTACGTACTCAGTTTAGGTACAAACCGTAGCTGTCAGCACGGAGGTAAAGCCTGGATGTCAACGCTAGTACTTGCACTTGCTCGTGTTATCATCATGCCGTTCGTTGATATCACAGGCTCAAGTCGTCGTCCCGATACCCAAAATCGCAATCAAACCGAAATCCTGAACTAAGTGACGGAGCCTTACCTTGAACTACCAAAACCTACTATTTTGTCTGGTCCCTACAAATTCCATATTAGGGCTTACAATAAGAGCCTACAATAAAGTAGGTTATGGTAGTTTAATAAGGTAAGTTCTTATGCTCCTGCCTCGAATGTACGGCTGATGATATAAATCCTGCATTACCTTAAGGGCCCTAAACTATGGGAATTATGGTATATTCCTCATTATGGGTGCTGCAGGATGTATATCCTCAACCGCAGGAACCGGATAAGAGAACTCGCCCCTTTCAGGGTTCGTAGTAATGTGGATCCTGGTCCTGTGGGGATGTGGAACCCGGGGGTCCGTCATCAGGTTTAGGGTTTAGGGTTTATAGGGTTTTTTGGGTTTATAGGGTTTAAGGCTTATATTGTGTTTATAGGGTTTAGGGTTTAGGGCTTCTAGGGTTTAGGGTTTAGGGTTTGGGGCATTAAACTCGGAACCTAAGCTGCGAGCCAGTAAGGTTAGAGGGCTTATAAGGCCGAGTGCACATGAACAGTCAAAAGTCAAATTCCCCTGTCACCTTGAACCCTGAGCGCCGAAACCTCTGCACGAGAAAGCCAGTTTTGCCGAAGGACACCGGCCAACAGCGCCATCGGCGCCAAGGCTGCACCGGATCGATGTGAGGAGGTGGAGAAGCCAATCTGTCCACGGGGAATGTCGGGATGCTCCGAGGCAGGAGAACTTGGTGAAATTCAGCAACAAGTCTGGACCAACACGCAGCTTGTCTTGCATTCTTGGATTGAAGGTGTCAGCGGCTCGATAGAGTTTAAGTTGAGGTATTGAGATTGAGAGCATTTGGGCTTATTGGGTTGAGGGCTTCGCGCTAGCAGGGTTGGCAGGGTTCTCGGCTACGTTTTGAGGCTGAGAACACTGGAAACTTTGGAAGGTAACAGGCGTTCCTGCTTTCGATTGCGGGCGCGCAGTCCAGGCAGAGATTTTGGAATTAGTGCTGCTGGCTGGAAGTCAAGCTGAACTCAACCCCAAAGGGCAGGCTGCATGAAACCTGTATACGCCCCAAAACACCGAACCCTACACCCAAAAAGGCTACCCTCAAACCCTACAAACAGTTACTCCCAAACCTCAAAACACCAAACTAAACCTCACATCGTCGCCTGCAGGCCGCCAACAGACAGGCTGAGCGGCACCCGCTCCCGGAGGCGTAGCTCCTCAGCAAAGTCGCCCGGAGCTCCTGCGGTACCCAGAGACTGCAATATCCCTTAATTAAGGCATATGCCTTAAATTATAGCCCTAATATGATTTAAGGATTATTCCTTAATTATTAAGGCATATTGGAGTCTCTGGGTAGTCGAACATGGTGCCTTCCTATCTCAGGAATCTCTTGCAGGTTTTTGCAGGGTTTCGAACTAGCTTAACCCACCAAAATCTACTGTTTTGGAGGGTATCACTTCCATATTAAAGTTTAGAAGAAGAACCTACAAAAAAGTAGGGTTTGGTAGGTTAAGGTATAGTTAAGTTTCATGAAATTCTGGGCGGGTAAGCAGCGCTTCGGTAGAGGTTTCCCATGGGGTTCTCAAGGGTTTGAGATATGTGCCTGAACAATCAGAATTGGGGGCTTGGGTAATTACCTTATGGTGAAGCTGTGAATGTTCGTAGGACAGGCCCCTTAACCCTTGAGAAGCAGGCCGCATGGTTTTCAATACTGACTTGTCCTAACCCACCACGACCTAGTTTCGCTGCGTAGTTCCCAATCATGTCTGGACTACAGTAGTCGTTATACTAAGTCCCTACGTTGTGTGTACTTTCATGTTAATTTAGAGACCAACACAAGAGTAGCTACCGCCGGGTTCTTACAACGGCTAATGTGCAATGACATGTGTGATGATACTGGGACGGTTCGCTTCGCAGGAGGTCCAAACTTTTTTGAAGGTATAACGAAGATCTTGCAGCTTAATCACTCCCTTACTTCAAGACGTACAAGCCCGACCCCACACATATCCTCACCATGAGCTGCAACAAGTTGTGCACTTCGCAGTGAAAACCCCTGGAACTCCCCTCACCTTTGGACCCAAAAGCCCTCAATTCGCTCTTAAACTCGCTCTTAAACCCTCCCCTAACTTACTTTTTACACCTGGACTACGCATATGCCAGGAACCGCCCCCCTAATTTCCTAAACCCCTAACCCGCTCCCGCTCTATATATATATCTCTCTCTCTCTCTCTCTCTCTCTCTCTCTCTCTCTCTTGCGCTATAAACGGCTATAAAGGTCAAAGCAGCCCGGAACACCAAGTTCCCGAGCTCCCTCAGTCCCAAGCCCTAAGCCGAAAGCCCTGAAGTTGCATATGCCTAAGCCGTGGCCATTTGGGAGTTTCCGAAAACTATAACTAGGGGTACCATCTCTTCGGGGTCCTTATAATAAGGATCCTACTATTTAGGGTACTATATTAGGGGCCCTATTTTCGGAAACTCCCATTTCTGAAGGCCGGGGTTCAGCTTCGAATGCGGGTGGTTGAACCTGGGCTTCGAGTCCCCCGAAATTTGCCCTACACGCCAGAAAGTGAAAGGGTTGGGGTTCAGGGTCCCTAGATAGGGCTTGAAGCCACCAATCTCTGGTACAACACAAGTAAGCATTGAAAACCTTTGAACAGAAACAAGACAAGCTCCGGAACCCCAACCACACCAAACCCTACTTGGAGGGTCGGGGGACTTAGTAACTGGTTATTTAAAGACTTATAAGTACCATAACCCCAATTAGGGTCCCTTTTAGGGTACTTATAAGTCTACTTACTACCTACTTACTAAGTCCCCCGACCCTCCAAGTACACCCCAAACTCTGGTTGCTACTGGACTCAAGTCTAGCCAAAACCCTTTTTTGAATCCGGTCTACGGCGACTCTACCGGGTCCGCCCTCAAGCTGCTCATGAGGAACGACTAGTTGAAACATAGCCAAAACCCTAAAACCCTAAACGCCCAATCCCTAAACCCCTATAAACCCCTTAACCCCAAAGCCCTAAACCCCTTAAACCCCAAGACCCTACACCCCCTAAACCCGTATAAACCTTGAAGCCCCGCAGAGAATCTCCGGTCCGGCCAGGAGTGTTTGCGCCTGGGCAGTGCCCAGGCTTAGCCGGACCCGCATGCTGGGAATCACCAGCCTCGGCGTAAGGGACAGGGTTGTCAGGGTTTAGGGCTTCGGGGCATCCATGAAGGGTGTAGGGCGTACTGAGAATTCGAGACTCAGGGCTTACAGGGCTTGGGGAATAAACGCTCACTATATAAGGTTTATAGGGGGCTGAGGACTTGAGGATTAATTAACGGCTTTTGGCTCAGGGTTTAGGCCAGGCTCAAGTATTGCGACCTACTGTCGGTGATTGTGCGAGCCATTCTGGGTCGTTGAATCTTCCCGGCGTGTTGACCTCCTGTTTGGAGCTGTGGCTTTGCATGATATCTTTCTGTCTTCTCGTTCTTCTTCTAATTGTTAGTTATTCATTAGTATTACTATCTACTGTTCATTACTCCTCTTCTCATGGCTGTTCTGGTGACGAACCGGCCTTCTACTCCTTCTGTTTCAATCCCTTGTATTGCCAGCAGTAGCGATAAAGCTGCTTGGCATCGTGGCAGTTGCAATTGCTCCTCATACTCCGGGTAATTACTGTGATATGATGGGGATCACACGTTTCTGCGAGTAGGCTCTGTGCCAGGTTCTCATGCTGTGTGCTAGCGGAAGCGCTACGACCTACTTACACCTTCCGTGGCCTCAGAAGCGTCAACCTTCGAGTTGCGGAAAGATGGCAAAAGCCGCAACTGCCTGTTGAAGCGTAAAGCCGCGAACTCTACATCCTATAGCTAAGAACATGATGGCCGCCCCTCAAAGGTATCCCTAAGCATCCCAGCGCCCGGCTTGTAGTTGTGGGAACCCTCGGAGGGAACCCTTTTTGAAACAGGCATTCCACTTCGCCCGGAGTTGCTCCGGAAGGAACCCTCCTAAACCCTAAACCCTAAACCCTCAACCCCAAAGGGTATCAGGAACCCTGAAAGGATCCCTACATCCGGGAGCCCGAAAGCTTCTTGAAGGAACCCTAGTAGCCCGTAATACGGACCCTTTCAAGGAGCTCTTAAACAAGAACCCTTGCCCTGAATCCGAAAAGGAGCCCTAAACAGCGCTCCTTGAAAAAGCCCTAAAAACTTCTTAAAGGAGCCCTTGAAGGGAACCCTAAACGGCCCAAAGCCCTAAACCCTTAAAAAGGAACCCGAAGCAGCCGAAGAATCTGGGAACCCTTTAAAGGAGCACTTTAAAAGAGGCCCTTAAAGCCAACCCTAAACCCCCAAAGCGTTCCGAGCCCTAAACAGCCCTAGAGCCTGAACCCCGTGAAAGCAACCCTAAACCCTTCAAGGCAACCCCAAAAAACCTGAAAGGGAGCCCTAAAAAGCAGCCGAAGAACTCTAGGAGCCCAGTCAAAGGAGCTCTTTGAAAAAGCCCAAAACCTTTAGCCCTTATAGGTTCCTTTATTCCTTTAAGGGCTCCTCTAAAAGGGAGCCCTCAAAAAGACAGCCGAAGAGCTCTGGGAACCTTTTAAGGAACTCCTTGAATTCCTTTCTTCCTTTAAGGGTTCCTTTAAAAGGGAGCCCTTTTTTGCCGCAGGCCTCGTTGTCCAGCAGCCCGGTTACAGCAAGAGCCCTTTTTCCCCCGCTTAAAAGGGAGCCCTCAAAAAGCAGCCGAAGAGCTTGAAGGTCTGCCACTGCCGCGTATGCTCAAACATCGCCTCGATGCTCGAGGGCCTGGGGAGCTGTCTTTGCTTTCGTCGCTTGGGGTTTAGGGGTTTACGGGTTTAGGGGTTGCGGCGCTCACACTCGGACAATCCAGGCGAGGGGTTTAGGGGTTTAGGGTTTAGGGGTTGATGGTTAAGGGGTTTAGGGTTTAGGGTGTCCGTCACGACCAGGTGGATTATGCTGGGATAGAGCGGTTAAGGCATGCTTCAAGGGCTTAAGATTCCACTAAGAGCTCGCTCCTCTACGGGCTTAGGATTTTGGGTTTGGGATCGGGTTTAGTTCCTTTAAAGGTTGTGGATTTAGGGATGTCTAGCGCCTAGGGTTTCTTGAAGGGTGGCTCTAATTGAGATTGATGGTTTAGGGCTCTTTAAGTTGAGGGCTACTTTCGAGGGCTTAGGTTTTAGGGTTCCAAAGGCCTGGCTATCGGGAGGATTTATGTTGATTCCCGTAGCGAAAGTTCCGAAAGGGTCACAGCCTTTACAAAAAGATTGAGAAAGCGAAGAACTCCCGCGAGACCCACTTAAACTGCCAGATTGCCGGGCCTACATGAGCTACAATCACTACCGGAACCGGCTGCCCGACACGCAGACCAGCTTGATGCTCTGTGCGTTCGGCCGGCATGCCAAAAAGCGAGCGGACATGCAGGGTTGGCAGCCCGAGATATACAACAAGTTCTGTATCTCGGGCAGCAGCAATCCTGCATGTCGGGTTGTTTTCATTTCAACTATTTTGCAATTTCCCTCCACACGCAGTACTGCCGTGGCCGATGTTTTGGGTTGGCAGTCTGAAGCCTCATCTGCGTGAGGTGACCACGGAGAAAGAAGTTGAAATATGCATTCCTTGACGGTTCCGATAAGCCAAAACGGACACAAGTGCGCTACGCGTACGGGTAAGCCTTGTAACCCCACCTACACAATCATATACCCGAAGCCCAAAGTCGATAGGTCCTAAACACCAAACAACTCCGAAGCTGGCAAAGTTCACAGACCCGCGGCTCATCGATCTGCAGTGGACCAGCCACGGACATGGTCCTGCTTGTCTGACTCTGTCTTTTGCACTGAGTTTCTTGAGGCTGCTGGCTTTCTAGGCGGCTCTATAGGGCCGTGTAGGGTGTTATGCACGTGCAAGAATGGGTCTATGAAGAGTCGACGGAGGCTCTACAAGGGTTGCTTTGGATTTACAGCTTAAGGTTTGGGGTTCCCAGCTTAAGTTGTTGCATGTATGGCTCACGGGTCTACGGTGAGGTGTAGCTCTCGGGGGTTGGTTTCGGGTGTTGGGTTTAGGGGTTTGGTGGCTTGGGGTTGTGCAATTTAGAATAAAGCCTCTATTAATGCAGGCCGTAAGCCTCTGTAAGCAAAAAGCCTGTGTTGGTGGACCACAGGTTCGATCCATCACATATGTGGCAAAAGGCCTGAGGGGCCCGGGTTGGAATTTGTAAATTCCAAATGCTGAAACTCAAACGCTCTCTACCGCAACTGTAAGTTTCGGGTTTTCTGCTTGTGTAATTGCATGCCTACAGACATGCATAGCCTGAACATTATAAATGTTTGCGCTGCCCAAGCCCAAAGGAATATGTGTTTCGGCATGGATGTGTTTCGCGCTGACATCTCCCAATTCGGAAGGTGCCAATGCGCGGACGAAGGATGACTCGTCTTCCCTGCTTTTAACTGCAGGATAGGCGTTAATGTTGTTCCTATGTCTACAAGGACATGCTGCCCCATGAGTACATACTTTGGTAATTAGGAAAATGTCCACATGCAACTACATCAATCCGTGAAATAAGCCTCTAACTCCGAGAGACGGTCAAACCTACTTAATGATCATGCCCTTGCGAGTGCAATCAACATGAGAAAAAACACAATCGCAACATAGCAAGAACACATCGCTATTTTGTATCTTCAAGGACTATGTCGATAGATGGTTCTTCACAACTTTACCGGTCGCAGGCTCCGGGCTGATACGCCGCAAAATCCTTGCCCGAAGTCCTGCATCCTAAACCCCATACCCTGGAATGCCCTTTTTTGCACAAGGACTTGTGCATACCCGCCTGGATCTCTCAGAATGCCCCCTAAACCCTTTCTTTAAGCACGGACTTGGAGTGTATGCCGGCAGCGAAGCTCTAGGGCAGAGCCTTCCTGAGTCACCTTAGGAGACCTCGGGGATGCACACATGAGCAATGCAAGAACGATGAGAACCACGAACGAGTGATGCATACTACAAGGGGCGACTGATCTTATCGAGGACTTTGCATGCTTCACTGGAGACGTACTCAAACAAAAGGGATTTGTCGTGACGTGACCACATGAGTCGATGTAAGGGCGACGCCAACCGAGCAACAACATCCTGCAGATCATTGGACAGGAACAACTGCAGCACCAAGGCATCTGAAAGCATGGAGATATACTGAAGGCCAACCTCCCAAGCATCCATGCTCCCTAAACCCTAAACCAGAACCCTAAACCCCTAAACCCTAAGCCAGACCTCTAAAACCGCTCCTGCCAGACTCCAGTCCGGGAAGGTCAGGTAAAGGGTCCTTCATCGTTTGGGTGGTTGTCAAAAGGGGGAGGCCGGCCAAATAGGAAAAGATACGGGGATTATGGTCCCATTTTGGGTACCCTACATGTTAGGTGCCGTATTATAATAAGGACCCAAAAGCGGACCCAAATTTTGACAACCTTATAGGAGCCCTATAGATCCCTTTAAAAGAGCTCTTCAAGGAGAACCCTTAAAGGAGCCCTTATAGGAGCCCTATAGATCTCATGTATAGCAGCCCAACATTCTGAACAACAGGACCCTGATTTTGACAACCACCCGTTTGGTTTCAGGGTTTAGGGTTTAGGGTTTAGGGCTCAGGGCCTGGATGGACCTAGGCTAAGGGTTTGGGGCTCCTTTTCGGGAAGCTTTCGGGCAGATAAAGAACTAAGCTAAAACGAATGCTGAATATGACAAGGCTCAGGATTTACAATTTCCCGGTTTCGGGCTCCAAGCTTTGAGGGGCTAGCCGCTCGTGTCTGGCATCTGGGGGTTTAGGAGCTTTCAGCCTAGAAGAGCTTCTCGAATAGGTTTACCTGTAGCCGAAAAGACCCACATTTTTAAGGAGCTACATGAACTATGATAAGGAACCCGAAAAGGTAGGTCTTTTCGGCTACAGGTAGGGTTAAGAGGCTACAGGGGGATGGGTCGACTCGACGTCGTTAGGATTTATGCCTTTGGGGTTTAATGTAGAGGCCTTCAGAACTAGAATAATGGGGTTTTGGGGAATATCTCAGTATAAGTATGTAGGGACTAGGAGGAACTATTACGAAAAGATGTTCAAACTCCTATGTCAGGTTTGAGACCTGGCAGCTCGACGTTTTTTTGGGGTTGAGGGTTTACGCTCTCGCAACTCGGAACAAGCCAGACGAGGTCTTTGGTGCGTGTCGGTACTACAGATAGCCATCTCGCTTCCCACGTGCAAACAGCTCAACATCAAGGTAGTGCCACGCAGGACAGGAAACGAGACATACCATCCGACAGAATTCACTGAAGATGTGTCAGGGCGATACAGTCTCCGTGCAGCATCCTACACGACAGGAAAAATCGCAACACAAGTTAAGGCCACTGATGACATTCGGACGCTACACTCTGCTAGCTTTGAGCACTGGAGAAACAGTCAGGGTGACCTCGCTCGAGACAGCACAGGTCTGCAAGGGCGGGGTTGCTTCAAAGGACTTTATGTCTTCTGTACAGCAGCAGTGTCAGGGTGAAAAGATTTCAGGCTTCAGTCTTCGGTGGCTCAGTACTCGTGGCAGACATTATGAGGGACCCAGAGATGGTCGCACAGCTGCGCACTCATTCATACAGTCATATGCTCGCCCAAGTTCGATGCTTCCAAACGTCACTCTGCCAGCTCTTGGTCGGCCCCTTCCCTGGTTAACAGCATCGGCAGTCATGTATTCGTGCCAGCACCATTTTCACAGTTCCGGGTATGTGCGGCGTGACAGAGAGGGGCATGTCTTCGTCAGTGCACCTCCGCGCTTGGGTATGTCGGGCAGTCCGCAGCTGCACCAGCTGTAGCGGCCCTGTTACTGCAGGCCTTGAAGGTGCCAGATGGGTAGTCACTGGCACACAGGCTGGCAAAGAATTGGCCCGAGCTTCGTTGTTTCCAAGCAAGCCAGAGCAGCGTCGGAAGGAACCCCACAGCTAGCTCTCAGTCCCCGTGTAGGACCATTGCTTGTACACCTTGCAGAAAGGGCGCATGAAGGCGCCTTGGGAAAGCCGTCGTCTCATTTGTAGCCTTCGTGCCAGCCCTATGCAGAGGGAATATCAGCATTAGC
Organism: Symbiodinium sp. CCMP2592; assembly: GCA_905221615.1. Classification (NCBI taxonomy): domain Eukaryota; class Dinophyceae; order Suessiales; family Symbiodiniaceae; genus Symbiodinium; species Symbiodinium sp. CCMP2592. Next base: position 535,779 of record CAJNDT010000001.1, read on the forward strand.
CTTCGTGCCATCCCTATGCAGACGGAAGATCAACAGTAGCGCAGGAATCCCTGGCCATACCACGGCATCCAGCAGTAAAACCGAGCGCCGCAAAGGGATGAGCCATGGGCCGCGAGGGCGAGGGTTAGTGGTTTCTAGGGTTAGCTATAAGCGGGTAATAAGTAGGGCGGTTAATAAGGGAATGCTACGATGAAGTTGTAACAGGGAGTCAGACAGTGTCATGCATCACCCTTCATTCATCACATGCATCATGCAGGCGTCAATTCATCAAATTCAAGCATGCAACAGTCCAGCAAAAGGCAGTGCGAAGTGAAACCAGGAGTCGCAGCAAAGGGAGGGTTGGGAGCAGAGGGCAAGGGAGACGTACTGATATATGATGACCAGGCAGGCAGGCAGGACGACGGGGACTGAACGGACAGTGCATGGAGGAAGGACCGACAGAGAGGCTGAGCGATGAACGATCTACCCAGATGCATGTTGCACGCATCTGTTGTCCTGTCGTCGTAGTCAGCAGTCCTGTGTAGGGTCCTCGAAGATTTCGATGACGTCCTGTTCATTTGCCTTGCGTGGACTGAGAGCGAGTGCCTGTCTGAGAGTGAGCTGGCGGAGGCGGGGAGGTTCGACCCCCTGTGCCCCATGCGTAGTCTCACAGAATAGGGTCCGGGTGGGCATGTGAAAACCTAACTGCAGTAGCTGTTCTTTAACATCCGGTTCCAGCGTGGCCGCGCCCAGGGTGCTGAAGGCCACAAGGATGACCCTATTCCTAGCCGTTTCAGGGTTCAGGACATGGCCCGCATGAAGAACCTTCCTAGCATTAAACAGGAACGGAGAGGATAGGTTGACTACTGTTCCAGCGAGGTCTAGGTTTTGGTATTCACGGTACACTCTCCCTACTCTATCCGCAATCCAAAGGCCTTCGCCGTCTTTACACTCAGTAAGCGAGATGATCCATGAGTTCAAGGGCCCATTACGGATGTCGCGATGAACCTTGTTTGTGCAGCCCCTACGGAGGACCCACGTGCTGTATGGGTGCATGGGAGATACAGTACGAATAAACCGGTTAACAAGCATGGTCATGTAGGGCATTTCGGTACTAAAATTAAGGACGTGTTCCCTGGACCGAGGGCTGGCCCCGCTCACAAGGTAACGCGTATCCAAACCACCACGTTTCATAAAGTTGCGGGGGTACATGTTCAGCAACCCCAACACGTCTCGTTTAGTGGGGGGCTGAATCCTATTCAGCAGCCTAACCGCAGAAAATTCAATGTCCCGAAGCAGTGGGTCCTGAATAAACCCACAATCCGGTAACCTGGGGCCCGACTCCGGTTGGGAGCCATCGGTAAGGATGGTGCATTCTGCATCGACTTCAACCTGAGTGCTATGCGAGTCCTCCAAGTCGATGGGCAGACAAGCGAGGGGCGGGACAGGTTTGGGACACGGTTTGGGAAGGCTTGCATCATCATCTACTGTCAGGTCTTGCACCTGAGTGGCAGTCCTTAGCTCACATGCAAAGGCCATGGTGCTACGTCCGTTGGGCTGCTCCAGTTGCTGTGATCCTCACTCTCTGATGGGAAGGGTTGTGGCCTGGGAGAGCACAATTTCCCAACGTGGTAAATGCAGCCCGAAATGCTCCCAAACAATGGCTTCAGCAATGCACTCAAAGCGGTGTGTCCACTCCCTTACTTGCCAATCCGCAAAGGCTACGTCTTCCGGGTCTACTTCAAGCGCGGGGGCGTTCAGGTCAACAGGGTCCAGGTCTACGTTTCACGCAAGACAAAGCTCTGCAATGTAGTCGTCGAGAACCGGACAACTACGAACAAACCATATCCAAGCCTCACGCGACATGTGAAAGTAGCGACGAAGTTCGGTGACAATCATACTGACCACACATTCCGGCGGTGTGGTGAGGCAATCGTGTACCTCTTGGGGTTCCAAGGGAGAAATGGGCAGCAGATGCGGGGGCTGCACTACATCCAAACGAAAACTGGACCGCGGGGTTGAGCTTTCCGTAGACATGACACAGTCAGCGGGCGAAACTAGCTGTATCTGAAGAGCAGAAACTCGGCATCTAGCATCATGGAGGCTGTGTGCAGTCGGACAGATCTTATCTGCAATCCCTCGCGCCACACTTTTACTGGACCAGGCAGTGCAGTACAGGGCGAGGCCCGTGTCAAGTGGCCCATGCTGTCCAAATTTCAGGGCCTGCGGTTATGTCGCGTGAACTGCAGCAAGGCACTAAGGGCAGCCACAGTCCACAACATGCAAAGGAAGTGCAAATTCAAGGATTGCAGTACAGGCAGTTCGCAAGGGAATGCAAAACAGTCACATCAAGGGCATGCAGGCAAGCAAGGGCAGTGCGTAACAGTCGGCAGTGCGAAGCAAAGTAGGCTCGACATCAAGTTAGACTACCAGAGGTTGCATCAGCCGAAAAAGACGCACAGGGGCCAAAATGGTCCGCCCTTGTCAGCTGCAGATCAGCTGTTTAGCGGGATGCTGATCTGGCTCCCGCTCGCCCCCCTAATAGTAATGTGGCTGTTGGAGCCACTGGCATCAGAGGGCAAAGCCTGCTGAAGGTTAATCCTCGCAGGGGCTGTGGGGTCGTGCAGCGGTGGTCTGCCATGGTCTTGCATGGGCCCCGTTGGCACGACCGGCCGGTACAGTGGCGGCGCTGGAACCGTAGTCTGTACAGGCCTCTCACAGTACTCCCGGATCAGGTGCACCTCGTTGCCACGCTCGGGGATTAAAACTGGAAGCACTAGACCTTTCCACATCCCACTTTTCATCGTCGCGAAGCTGAGCCTGCTGCTTCCCCTGAGTCACTTTCCACGGCAGCAATGAAATCCTCAGTAGATCGAGAGAGGGCCTCGAAGAACCGATTAGGGTTCTGAAGGATTGCCTCAATGGTGGACGCCAGCCAATGTTCTGTGATCAGGGTTATTCCCTGATGGACTCGCAGAGGCGTCTCGTCACCATCCCTCCGTAGAGGGGCGACTCTTTTGTGCCCATTTGATTCTGCCTCTTAGCTTGCTCCCTCACCGCCACCTTCGAAGCCTCTGTTGCAGCGTTGCCACTGACGTCGATAGCAGACTCGACACGTTTCTGCAGAGCTTCACGAATCGGTGGTACCAAAGGAAGCATCAAGAGGCTCGGCACCGGTAGACTTCCGTCTAGGGATTTGAAGAGCATCCCCAGTTCGGGGTATGCGCCTGCCACAGTATTGGCTGTGGTGAGCCTTCCCAGTCTTGGATCGTTGTTCAACTCTTTGAATAATTTTGCAGAGTTGACCAAGACGCTCTTGGCGCTTTGGGAAAATTTGTCCTCTTTCATGCCCATTGAGCCCTTGGAACTGTTTTTGGTCCCGTACATCGAAGAGGCCAAGCAGAAGCCCAGCGCTCGAATTGTCATTCTGCGCTCTTCCATTGCTGCTGTCCTGAATTGCAATGGCGAGCCTCCAGAATACAACCATTCTGCATCCAACTGTATGTTGGACTCTGCTGCAGCTTCTGACAGCGCTCGAAAGAATGAATCCAAACGACCCATTTCTAAATCCACGTGGCAATTGATGCTGCCTCCGGGTTGTGTGCGGATGAAGAGGGCAATTGACGATCCGAAACGAAGGTCTTTGCCTTGAGCCCAGTCTGTCACCAAGCGAGAGTTGTAGAGGAACTTTCCCACCAACAAGCGTAGGCTTCCGATCCTTTTGTCTAGGTAAGCTCTGAGATGGATGCCTGTGAGAAACTCAGCTTCCGGGATGAACCAGATCTTGCAGTTTGACTGGTTGTAGTTGAAGAAAGCTTTCTTGTCTAGCTTCCTGTCGTTGGCAAGAGTCAAGACATTAGTCTTGACTAGTGCCCAGCAATTGTCCTTGGTCGGCGGGATTTGGCGAGGTCTGAAATTCAGCCAATTTTCAAGGGCTAGTGAAATGAATGCCTCCTCCAGGATCCACAAGTACGACTCTTCCAAGCTGTCAGAGGGCTCCCCGAGGTGGTCCTCTTCGCTTCCAAAGTGGAGTCGCTTAAAGTAGCGCCAGGCCGCCCCTCGGTCTCGATGATTGAGATGAGGGCGCGGGAAGTTCCTGATTCCCTTTGTGAACTCCGAAAGCAGGCAAGCTTGGTTGGAATCCAGGCACAGCCCCGGAACTCTTGGTCCTGGGAGCGGAGACCAGTAAGATTCTGACATGCGATCCGGAGTTGCCTTGAGCCAAATGGCTACGGTTGAGGGTTTAGGGATTGTGGTCTTTCTTTTGCCTGTCGCCTTTGCTTGCGTCCTGTCCCGTTTTACGGTCTAGGGAGTTAGGATTAGGGGGACCCTTGGGGATGTAGACACTCTCAATAAGGCCCCTTTTAAGAGAGCCAGAAGTAGGGTTCAGAAGGGGTACCCTTTAAGGGGTCTCCCTAATAATACTACCTAGGTTTAGGGTTTATGTGCTTTTGGGATTCGGGTTTAAGGGGGCTGCCGCAGGTGTAGTCAGATTCCTTTTGAAGTCGTCATGGGTTTTTTCCCTTTCGCATGGCTGGCCACATGGGTTTAGGGTTTAGTCAGATTCCTTCATTGGGCTTTCTCAGATGCTTGGGATTCTGTGAAGCTTTTTCACAGGCAATCGACCCATCCCACAAGACCCGGATAGATGCACGCAGTGCCATTTAGGGTCTGGGAGCTCTTGAAACAAGCTAAAAGTCTAAACCGAAACCGTTAGCCTTCAGCCATAATAAAGCAGCATTGTCAACGCAAGCCCTGAACTTAAAAAACTCCGCACCCCAAGCGGTAAAACCTAAAACCTGGACCCTAGCATGAGGGCCTAAAGAATCTTCGTCAGTCCTCATCGTCCATTGCCGACACGAAGCTCCCGGCATCGTCTTCCTCGTCAGTGACGTCTTCCGTGGCCACCCTTATTGCGCACAGCTTGGTCCAACTTGGTGTTTAGGTTTTGATAGAGCTTAGGGATTGCAAGTCGTTGTTGCTTAAGGTATGGGTTTAGGGTGTAAAGTCTAGGTTTAGGACAACCCATGCACAAGCTAATGGGCCCTTCCACCTCTCCCTCAATATACAACTACTATTTCTATGACAATGGCCTATTCTAGAAGCCTTAACAAGTAGCATTAGTCTTATTCCTATGATTTTGTAACTCATGTAAACTATACATTTTACCCCCTGTGCTTTCGGTCGAGAATAGAATCTATTGCTAAGCCCCCGATTACTTTCATCTAGAGTACGTCACCTAGTGTTCTGCTCTTACGGTTGCTGGGGTATCGATTTGAAGGCAACCTCTCGGGCAGTTCAGGCAGCGCCAAGATGGACTCCTATGTTTTCGGATTTAGGGACCTACATGAACTACTGTAGCTTGCTTGACACCATCAAGTACAGGCCGCAGCTTCAGGTTGGCACGTCGAGGGGAGGTACAAAGTGTTCAGGAAGCAACCCCTGTAGTATGACCCGCAACGGGCTTCGGGTATCTAGTAGTTGGGATCGCTACGTGGGGCGTGATCGAAAGCCGCTTCTACAAAACGCCGTAAAGTGCCGATCTAATCCTTTGAACACTGGAACCCTCGACCCTAAAATCCATACGAATAGATAAAGAACGTGGCAGACCCATAAGCGGTTGTCAAATCCTGGCTGAATAGCCCGTCAGACTCTATTAAATAGCGACCGACCATCTTCGGACGATTCCAACACCACACAACCTCAACCAAGACAAATGCATGAACTATCAGAAACCCGAAACAGAAAGCCCTTGTAGCTGGAATGCAAGCCCCAATCCCTAAAACCTACACCATACAAACCCGAAATCCTGAACCCCAAATCAAAACCTAAACCATTCGGCTAAGCTCGTGGCTCGGACGGATCTCTGTCCGATCCTCCTGAGATGGAGACATCGGGGCTTTGCAGCTTCCTTGTCTCTTGCTCTGGTTTTGAGGCGCTGGGTTGGGGGGTTAGCGTTTTTGAGTTTAGGGCTTTGCCTAGGAGTTTAGCGTTCGGGACTTCAAGACTTCAAGGTTAGTAGAATTCAAGTATTCGGGAGTGCAACCATGAACAGCCCCAAAAAAAGCCCCTGCAACAGGACTTCCTGCAGCAGCATGCTTCCCAAAGGTGCTGTTGGGGAGTCCAACGAATTGCTGATGAAGAGCCTACCCGCAATCTTTATGCAAACCCTCGAATCCCTGATCTGGACTGAAGACGTGCTGATGAAGACTTGAAGACCTTAAGACGTGGATTTTCGTCAGCAGCATGATTCCCAGTAGGTTTTTTTGGGACTATTGGACCAAATGACTTGCTGATGAAGGTCTACCCGCAATCAAGCAAACCCTAAATTCTGTATCCCAGACGAAGGTTCTATGACGCAATGATACTTGGCATTTGGGCTCAATATAGTGGAACTGTATACCGCTTTGGGGAGTGTATGATTAATATGTACTTGGGCTCTTAGGATAAGTACGGCATCATGATATCCCAATGCCCGCCCTCGTTCCAGGCATGCCATGGGATATTCTCAGACCCTTATAAACTATGCCGCGGATTCCGCATGGCAACGTCTTGTAGTAGATACGTAACAAGTTGTCCTTAAATCTTTGTGTTCGCGCCTGCGCAAAGGAGCGGGGCAGAAGACGTCCCAAACGGAACCTCTGTGTATTGGCTCTGCATCATAGGGGAGCTACTGCAAAAAAATTCAGAGTCGAACTTTGGGTAACTTCTCAGAGCAGAAAATAAATTGGTTTCGAGAAGGAAATGACCCAATTGCGGAGATTGGGGTCCCGGGCATTCAGGCGAGACATTGAATCAAAGGGTAAAAGGAGGGACCCCTAAACAAGGACCCCTATAGGTATATACCCATAATATAGCCATTATATGGCACATTATAGGGTAGGGGTCCCCATTAAGGGTCCCTCCCCTTTGATTGAAGGACGCCACACACTAGCCGTATCTTGGCTGGTGGAAGGGATGGCACTTGGTTTTTGAGCCGAACGGGAAGTCTTCGTACTGAACGCATGTGGACTTAAGTTGCCAGATGGGTGGTTGTCAAAATTAGGGTCCCTTTTTGGGGTACCCTAAATATTAGGTGCCGTATTGTAATAAGGGCCCAAAAAGGGACCATAATTTTGACAACCACCCAGATGAAGCAGGCCAATTAACGAAGCCCTAATAAGCGTTTAGCAACGATCAACTGGATCCGCAACAAGACGGAACATCCATGATCGACAGCCTTATCCCGATGCATTTTAGTTCCCATTGTACGTAGCTACAAAAACTACCCTTACAAATGCATCTCGTGTATGACTACAGTTGTGGCTACCCATAAAACCTTCAAGTGGGCATAAAAGTGCAATGATGGTCGTCAGGTTTATCGCCCAAAATCACGGTCTAGAACTAACTGGCAAAGAGTTTATTTTTCTAGAATTTTACATATACCGAAGGTGCCCCGAACTGCAGAAATCAGTGGAAGGTTGGTGGTCTGATGATCTCGCCAAAATAGCCGAGGGCCGGCATGCCATAAAACACGAGGGCACTTGAAGGTGCCCTGGCTTTCGGCCGGCTGGCTTCCATCCCCAAAACCCAAGCCCATGCAACCGAAACCTAGGCCCTCGATCTGAAAAACTAAACCCCAATCAAGCCCCAAACACACTACGCCTTAGAACCATAATAAAAAAAAAGATGTTCAATATTTGCTTGGGTTTTATATGAGCAAAAATACAAATAATTCCTAAGGAGACTATAGTAAACATACCTGAGCCATAGACCTGAAACCAGGCTCCTTTCAATCATAAGTCCCAAATGTAGCATAGGGGGCTTTACATGGCTTTCACAATGCAATTTAAGGTGGCTACTCTAGCATTATCTCAAATACTGAGATGATGAGTACTTCTTTTGGTGTCTACCCTAGCATAATCTCAAAATATCTCAAATACGGATATTCTGAGTAAGTACTTCTTCAGACCCCCGTATGATGCCTGTCTTCCCCGACCAGGTGCATCTGAGGCGCTGCGGCGATGTTGACCTCCTCCCCAAGAAAGGCTTCCAGCCTTGACTGAACAAGCTAAACAAAACGCACCAAAGTCTTCTAAACACCGAACAAATCTACAATGCCCGTACAAATGATACATTACATGGAGGGAGTCGGTGGTGATGGGAAAAGCTGTTACAAATACCCGAATGATGACCTGCGTTGCACACTGCAGGTTTACACTCACTCTGCGATTTGATTCCACTACCCATAGGCCCCAAAGTAGTTCCTTTTTGGGATTAACGTCTAGGATTCTATATATGAAACCCAAAAGGGAACTACTTTGGGGCCTTAGGGTAGCGAATCACTCCCACATCACTTAGGCGAGGCTTGAGGGCGCAATTTTGACTGATTGAACAGGCAGGTCAGGGAAGCTGGGGGGAGGTGATTTTCGGAGTGACATTGGGGCGTGAATCGGGCGTGAAGTTGGAGTTAGGAATATTGTTGAGCGATTTCGGCGTGCTTAAAACCTTGCCCGAATTGGCACTCTCAAACATACATACACACATACGGACATGTGGTTCTTGCAACAAAGCGTGCTTTGTCTTGTTGTTTGCTTCCTCTTTCAAGCTGTCTTCTGTCAGGCGCCCTCTCTTGCAACAAGCCCGGGAAGCCACAACAATTGCTTATGGATTTGGGTTTCTCGAGGCTGAACCCAATCCCAGCCACTGGCCCTAAACTCCAAATTGGACCAAGACCTTCATCCTAAAGCCGAAAGGAAAAACCCAAATCCTAGCCCAGGTATCCCAGGAAGCATTACATGTCTTTCTGGAACAGAGCTATAACCTGCACTCCAGTGGCGTTTGAGGACCGACGAGGATGCTGTGGATGGCTTGAACCTCACGTGAGTGATCGCGGTAAGGGCTCTCGAATTCAAAACCCTGCACCTACGGTGTATAAAGTGTAGACTTCTCAACCACTCTAAACCACACACCACGATACTTTAAGGCTCAGCGAGAGCTGTTGTTCTTCTTGCGCCTCTACTGATTGTTTTTTTGGCGACATGTAGGCTACCAGGGCTTGGGACTGGCTTAAGCTTTTGGGGTTCAGGGTTTTAGGGTATAGGGGTTTAGGGCTTAGGGGTTTAGGGTTTATAGGGTTTAGGGTGGGGTTTAGTAGGGTTTAGGGGTAGGGCAGCTGGGGATGGTTTGGTGATTGCAGTACCGCTACCGTGGCTGGGGCTTGGGCGTCAGAGGTTGATTTTCTAGAATTCACAATCAATCGCTGAATCCCAGAGCCTGAAGCGGACATCGACTTGTCCGCTGCTTCCAGCACTGACATTCGAAAGGAGCGTCTGTCTGTAAGAAAGCGGCAAAAACAACTTATCTGTCGGCTCTTCCCTGCAAACCCCAAACTCAAAAACCCCATACCCTCCGCCCTCAACCTAGACCCGCATTCACTAGATCTCAAAGACCTCAACGGTGCCTCAACGTAGCCAGGAAGCCCATTCGCGAGCATCTGCGGCCTTGTTCGTCGCGAAGAAGAACATCCGACTGCGATGAGGCCCATCTTGCTCCTCTTGGACCCCGGTTGCAGGGCTCTAGCGGTTGCACAGTCTTTTGCCAGAGTATATTGAGGCTTATACGGGTTGATAAGGCTTTCTTGGCTTTAACTGCTCCTTGCGAACAGGGACTGGCTTTCGGCGTTCGGCCGTTCCACTCGGGCAACACATGGCGTTTCCGAAACTGGCTGTGTAGACAACGGTTCGTTGGAGGAGGCGTAGTTTACAGTGAGCGGTTCCGACAAGTCGAGAGGAGAGACAGAAGACTGGACCCTCGAAGCGATACATCCTTCTTACTATAAAGCCTCGGAAGAAACTTGAGTGAGAGGCTTCGTGCCGCTCTTATATCAGCGCTCGAGGATGGACAAAATGTACAATCCCGTGTCCAAACCGCTTCTAAGCTGCCTGCATTGCAGATACTTTGAGGAGGAGCTGTCGCCAAATACAAGTCGACAAAGGGTTGGAGGGTTTGCCACCAAGCCTCAAACCATGACAATGAATGGAGCCGCACCCAAAACACCCAATTCCAACAGCCAGTGCAAATTCTAAGACTCTAGACCTCTACTATGTCATAAGCAGGTCTACCAAAAGCCGTAAGGGTTCAAGTGCCCCAGGATACTGTACACGGAGCTATCCGAGACTCTACGAAAACCTAGACACACTCTAAACCTACCCCAAGCTGTGAATCCTAAATCCTTAGATACCTTTCTACCGAGGCACCGTCTGCAGAACGAAGCCATGAGCGAACTCCTCCGTAATTCGATCGGCCTGGTTGCTCTCTCGGCGCTCAAGGCTTAGAAAGCTAAAAGCTTCGCTTCTTTGAGGCGGGGGGGGGCTTTAGGGTTTAGGGTTAGACCTGAACCCGCCAAAAAACAAGTACCTGAGAGGCTCCGTATTACAGAGTCAATATACATCTCCTTGAAAAGAAACTTTCTTTTATTGATGAGTTTAGAGACTGGGCTTCGGGTTTATAGGGCTGAAAAATTTTGGGCATGCGGTTCGGAGTTTATAGGTGATGCATATCGTGCAACGCATGAGAGTGTGCTTTGTCCCTTCAGGCTGGGACAGAACGTTGGAACAGGTTTAAGGGCTTAGGGCTTCAGTTCAACGTCTAGAGTCTAGAATCCAAGGTCAGGGTTTTAGGAATGAAGGCTGCCAACTGTTCAGATTGGGAGTGTGAGATGTGAAAGGGCAGACAGCCTGGACGGAGAAATCAAGCTCGAGTTCTTGCGACCATGTGGGGATCTCCACCAGCAGCTTGGGGTGCGCGTTTGCTCAACTCCAGACATGTCCGGATGTGTTCGCAGTCGCGAGTCTGCCTCACGAAAAAACCCGAAGCGCAAACCCACAAATTCCAACTGGGAGGCTCATGGGACTTAGTAAGTAAGGTTATAAGTAGGTTATACTTAGGATAACCCCACTTAGGGGACTTATAATCCCACTTATAACCTACTTACTACGTCCCAGGATCCTCCAAGCACTGTCTATGCGAACAAGAAGCATTTGGCCGCGACCAGTACTCGAGAAGATTCGAAACGCCAGGAGTGTTGGACTCTACCTCGCGTGGGGGTGGGCCAGTCCGAGATGCTATTAGTATCATGGGGCCAAACCCTGGGCATCAAAATAGCCCAAAAGCCTTATATAGTATGGTCTTTCTGCCAAAAAGCCTTAATATATGGGTGGTTGTGAAAATTATGGTCCCTTTTTGGGTCTTTATTTTAGTACCACACTTAATATTTAGGGTACCCAGAAAGGGACAATAATTTCGACAACTACCCATATGGGTCCTTAGATGCCTAGGGAAAGGGGGTGATGGGCTTCGGGGGCAATCTGGCACTGCCCTTTCTACAAGAATCCATGGCGGAGTTGACCCAAACAAAAAGCCCAGCTATGAGGATCCTAGGTTACAAGGACCCCTGAATCAGGAACCCCGAGCTTTGAAGAACCCCCCGACCCATGAAACCCGGATAAGTCTGCGAGGAAAAACATATAAGCAACTAGGATGCCCAGTAACCTAGGAATCAAAAAGGGGCTCCCTTTTTGGTCTTGGGTAACAAAAAAAGGAACCTAGGACTCCAAAAAGGGGAATAAGGGTACCTACCGGGCACCCTAGACAACCCGAACAACCTCGACTCTAGTCCCGAAGCCCTAAAAGCTGAGTAGCATTCCGGGCTCATTCCTTCGAGCATCCTTTTTTTTGTATTGGGGTCTCAACCCTGGGCCCAGAGACTCCAAGATCCCTTAATTAAGGAATATACCTTAAGTTATGGTAGGATCCCTAATATGATTTAAGGACTACTCCTTAATTAAGGGATATTGGGGTCTCAAGGAGGGAGAGCGCTGCAGACCGAAAACTGGGATCGCCATGGAGGGCTGGGGTTTGCCCAGAGCTTCCAGTTTAGGGGTCCTGGGTGGGGTTTAGGGTTCGGGTTATTAGGAACCACCAAAATAGTATTGCAAATTATTCAAACCCCTGTAGTGTTACAGGGTCACTCCTTTCCAAAACTGCCATCTCCGGATTCCTGGATGCTGCAATTCCAGATTACAGTCATTCAGGGCTCAAGTTTAGAAAGGGGTTGCAAGCATCTGGCGTAATCGTTTACACTAGGGAGCCCTGCTCAGGAATGCCATTTCTATACAAGTTCCGGGTTCCATGTTCTAGGCCTAGAGATTCGGGTGCCTCCATGGCATTTCGCAGAGGGCTGCCCTTAACGGGCGCACTGAAAATTGACGCCAAAACGGCGCAGCTTGCAAGCCAGGTTAACGGCTAGGTTTGAATTAGGAATGCCCTGAGCTGGGGAGGTACCACGGAAGCCAGCCTGTGTAAAGCTGACTGAAGATTCCGAGGCTCATTAAAAGTTCAACGCTCCCAGGCTTTGAAACTGGAGACCCTAAACCCACAGCCCTGCTCTACCCCAACGCTCGCACGAGCATACCTCCACATCATGTTAACTACATTCACACGCCAACCTACCTTTTTGAGTCGATATGCGAACCTGCCCTACGCCTACACTGCGATCCCTAGATGCTGACTCCTAAATTCTTGTTGTACCTTTGGCTATCGCACTGCAAAACCCTAGACCCTAAACTCCAAACCCAAATCCTAAACCCCATGCCCAAATCCTGCTTCTACAGCTATCTCACTGCAGGATCCGTCAGTCGATTTCGATGAGAGGAGCTTCCACTTCCGACACCAATTTTCCTCGGGTTTGGGGTTTAGGGGTTTCAGCACTCACTCTCGGACATACCTTTGGTGTTTAGGAGTTTAGGGGTTTGGAGTTTAGGGGGGTTTAGGGGTTAGGGATTTAGGGTTCAGGGTTTAAGGTTTAAGTTTAGGGACTTGGGATCTGTTGTCTAAAACCTCTCAGTACCGCCCGTGCTGCAGAGGTGCGGAAACTCCGGAGACAACCCAGACACTCAGAAACCTTGAGCGGTTTAGGGCTTCAGGTTTGGACGGCTTTGCACCCTGCATTGCTTGACTGGGTGTTGGGGTTTAATTAGGGCTTTCGGGGTCTAGGGCTGCTGTAAACAACTGTAAATGTACATATCAAAACTTTGCACCCTAAACCCTAAACCCTAAACCCAACCCTACCAGGCCTTGGCAGCCAAGAGTCGCGTCCACCTCCGCTTCGGGGCCGCTTCCCCGACAGAGCGATCTGCCGTAGGAGGTTCCTTTGGGACTTCGCGGTTTAGGGTTTAGGGTTTAGGGCTAGGGTTTCAGCACTCACACTCGGACAAGCCTAGGCGAGGTTCACGAGTCCGCATCAGGCACATATGGCCCCAAGCCAGCGCACGTGTGGCGGCAGCCGAAAACATTAACACTCCAAGCCACTAGTCAAACCCGCATCCTGAGTTCACACTGCACACGACATAACGACCGAAGGCCGTAGGATTGTCAGCATCACATCTGGTCTCGTAGTGTCCTCATGCGTACGTGGCAGCTTAACATGGGGGCAATGATGCCCACACATATGCTCGCATATCCAGGGCCAGTTGGTTGTTCCGACGCGGTCCCCGTGCAGCTATACGTCCATGTCAGATGTCACCGAGCAAACGGATTCCCACTGGGAATGATATTCTTGCCAAAACCATGCGGGGCATGCCGCAAATTCAGTCTTGTCTTGCCAAAAGCCATGCAGGAGCATGCAGCAAATTCAGTCTCATCTTGCAAACGGTCCCCGTGCAGCTATACGTCCATGTCAGATGTCACCAAGCAAACGGATTCCCACTGGGAATGATATTCTTGCCAGAAACCATGCGGGGCATGCAGCAAATTCAGTCTTGTCTTGCCAAAGCCATGCAGGAGCATGCAACAAATTCAGTCTCGTCTTGCAAACATGTTCTCCAACTCATGCATAGCCAAAGGGGCAGCAGCACACCGCAGCTTCGCGTAGCTACGCATTCCCATGGCAGTGCATTGTAGTGAGCCAGTGGACCACAGCCTCATGTCAGTCGTAGCAAAAAGTCCATGCCAGATGTCACCAAGCCAACAGATTCCCACAACGAATGGCGCTTTGCCCAAAAACCATGCAGAGGCATGGAAGGCCGAAGCAGGCTATACATTCAATAAATGCAGTCTTGCAAACGTATTCTCCAACCCATGCAGATGTTGGTAGACGGTCATGACCGATGTCTGCCACTACCTGTGGTTGATTGTGTCTGTCCGAAGTCAATGCCACATTCAGCAAAATCCAACTCCATTGCATGCAGATATCAGAACAGGATGCCAGAAAGCATACAGCGGCTTCACGCAGCTATACAGGTCCAGGTCAGCGTATTGTAGTGAGCCAGTGGACCACAAATGCGTGTCAGTCACATCCAATATCTCTGGCCCTCCATCACAATCTCGGAGCCCTGAGTCGTGACAGTCACCAGGCCGCAGTGTGGCAGACGCAGCATGTCCCATCATTCAGCACGAGCGAGGGTTAGGGTTACCTAGACCCCGACTAGGGAGGGAAGAGTGGCTAGTGACTAGTTACCAGACGAACGGACGCGGTGACAGCGAGGCCGAGTCAGAGGCCTTGTTCTGTGAGCTATGGAAACCGTAGCGTGTGATTCGGTCCCGGTCTCCGCCCTGCCAGTGCCCTCGTCAGTCTTGTGGTGCATGCGGAGCATGAAAGGCCTGTCCAGGGGCGTGTTAGTAAGAGGACGGATCCTAAGTAGGGAAGGGTAGGCCGGGGAGGGGGACATCAACAAGGGCCGACTCAGACACAACGTGACGCTTTGGCTGTGAATCAGGGAACAAGCGGAGAGGTGCTTGATTAGGATGTAACGGGAGGGGCGTCAACACATTGCACAAAACGCTTGGGCTAGGCTTGAACAGAACGACGGGGCTGGGCTGGGTGGCAAGGGGTGGGCTGTTCGGAGGTTGACACACGTGCGCACTCGGTCCGCATGGACAAACCTCTTTAGCATGCAGCTCGTTCTCGTGTCAAGTGCAGTGGTCGGTCGTAGATCATTCCTAAATTCGTGGCACACAAATTCAAATTCGCAAATTAACGAGCAGGCATGCATTCAATTCACCGTCGGGTTCGACACACGCACCATGCTTGAATTCTTATCCGGGCATGTGAAAAACACAGCTCCAGACCTCTGTGCGTGCATGCAGCATCATCGACCGAGCGGTGCAGTGCCCAGCGGGGGTCTTCAGGAAACCACCACGACAGGAGTTGCCACTTAGGGTTTAGGGCTTAGGGTTTAGGGTTGAGGGTTTAGGGTTCGGGTTTAGGGACTAGGTTTTCGGGCATGACATAAGGAATCATGCGCCCTAAATGGCTTACGGCCTATGGCATATATTCCGTAAACAAGGGGCGCTGGGTGAGGGCTCTAGCCCGAAGCTTGAATCAACACCGTGATTTAACTATCTTTAGGGTTGTAGTTTGGGGTTGAGAGCTAGGGTGTTCGGGTTGACAATTTAGGGTTCTGGCAAAAACGGTTTCGGATCGAGGGCTTAAGTTTCGAAATCAGGTTTCAGGGGCCGTCTGAGGCATGCCTGGGTCTCCCCCTCAAAACTCTTGAGAAGTTTAGGGGGCGATGTCAGGGATGGGGTGTGGGCGGAATCAACTTCAACGGTGGGTGGCGACAAAAGAGAAGTCGCTGTTTTTTTCAGCATCCCTCGGTGTCAGGGCCTGTCCAAAGACCAATCACCGCATTGCTTTCCACCGAAGCCCCGTAGCCGTTCTGGCTAGTATAAGCTAGTATAGACGCACTCAAGACAAGATCCTGAGTTCTGGGATCCCCCTCCACTCCGCCACCCCTCCGGTCATCTCAACTCACATCTCGGGGGCGGAGAGCTTTGCACCTAAAGTCCTCCATCAATCCAGTGGCGGCCATGTTTTGTGTCGGACCGGTTCGGACCTGGGTAAGATCATGGAAGTGGTGGAGCCCTTGCAAGACCCCTTTATAGAGCCATGAACTAAAGGAACCACCTTTATAGAACCATGAATTCAAGGAACCACCTGAAGGTGAGGTTATAGGAAGTGGGGGAGCCTTACAGGATCGCTCTGAGAGTACCATTACTGAAAGGAACCCTCTAACGGTTGGGCTACAGGAAGTGGTGGAGCCGTAATAGGACACCTTTATAGAACCGTTAGTTCAAGGACCCCCTGACACCGACTGGGGCATCCTCTTGCTTAGTCAAGCGGCGAAGTACCGTGCGATGCCGCCCACCTGGACGTCGCACTTCAGCAGCTCCCTGCGGAACGCTTACAATATGTTCACTACAGGTTCAGGAATATCAGGGAATAATTGAAACTGGGCTTTGGGGTTTCTTTAGAGTAGATATAGCAGGGACTACACGGGGATTCTATAACTGATTTTCCGAACGTTTCCTAAGAATCTCAAGTCCTAGGGAGGACTTGGGTGTTTGGGGCCTTTATGTTGGAGGAGTGTTGGCTTTTAAGGGTTTCGGGGCTTAGCGGTTTGGTGAGCTCCAAAGCTCGGCGAAATGCAGACAGGAGCTTGCCGTAACTAGGCCTGGGCAACGGGGCTGATGCCTTCGAAAAACCTTGCGGCCTCTTCCCAAAATTTCGGTGCCGATTCTGGTACAGGCAGGAAAGCTGCATCGAATGCCGTGGATTCATGTCGATGCTTCCAGACGACTTCCTGTGCGTGCTTCATTCCGCCAAATGGGCCTTCTCGGCGTGTTCCCTCCACCCCAAACTTCTTCAGATGGGGCGTCGCTCGGTGCGGATCCGGGCGGCGTAGCCAACCCTAATCCCAAACTCTAAGCACCCAAGCCTTGAAACCAACCCTAAACCCCAAACAGATCCGTACAACCCTGTAGAACCTTACACGAAAAGCATGTGAAGATGGATGTTACTATAAGTTCTAGCGACCGAATCTCACAACCATATTGCCCAAAAACCCTAAACCCTAAATCTCAAACCCCAAAGCTCTAAACTCTAAACCTTAAAAGCCCTAAACCCCAAAACACTATGCCCTAAAAACTAGCAGACCTAACAAGCCCCGAACTCCCGCCTTGCCACTTCAGGCATGGCAGCGTATTTCGACTTCGGCGGTTTGTAGGAGACCTGTGCTTAGGATTTCTGGGTGGTTGTGAAAATTAAAGGGATCCATAGGGCTCCTATAAGGGTCCCTTTAAGGGTTCCTTTAAAGGGATCTATAGGGCTCCTATAAGGTTGTCAAAATTATGGTCCCGTTTCGGGTCCCTAATGTAGTACGGCACCTAATATTTAGGGTAATTATCCATAAAGGAGCCCTACTTTTGACAACTACCCATTTGTTTGGTGTGTCTGTTTCGGTTGGGTAGGAGCCGGGGTTTGGGGGTCCAGGTGCAAGATGATTGGGGTGTAGGGTCCAGAAACCGATGGGGTTTAGTGCTTTAGAACTCAAGGTATCTGGAATAACCTGGAGTCTTGGCGGGGGTCATAGATAACAGACCCTAACCCCTAAAACGAGATCAGGATTTGGAGAGTAGAAACACTATTTACTCCGACCCCTATAGTAAGGTCTTGAGTTTAGTGTTACAGGTCTTACCCGTCCTACACCTGCGTTTTCGCAGGTTGACAGTCGGATCTATTCTACAGGGATTACTAAACTCCAATGTCAAAGGTAAACAACAATGGACCCCCATTGAGGGCTTAGGGGTGGTATAGGTTTGTCTGGCTGAAGTTTGGGCTCATGAAACAATCCTCATACCATGCCCTTTATTCAGCACGGACTGAGGTGCCGGCCAGCGCCCACAAAACTCATACGATGCCCTAAACCCTAAACCCTAAGTTCAGGCCCAAGGAGCTTTGCCCACAACTGCTGATTCTTGCTTCGGGCCTTCCTTGGCAACAAACAAACACCTAAACATAAACCTTCGAAGCGAACATCCCTACAGCGGGGCTGCCTTCGATAGTTCATCTGTTCTTGCCTGTCTGGGCCCCAAGCAGAGGCCACTGCAAACTCAGGTGGCCGGAGACCCAAATGTTTTCAGATAGTCGGGTTTGGGCTTCCTTTTACATAGGGTTGTCAGCTTGGGGCGTAAGGCAAGATATAGTGATCCCCATCAGGGGCACCTTAGACTTGTTTAGAGCCCCTGAAACTCTTGAAAGCAATATAGAATCCTCTAGGGGGATGTCAGAAGAAGCACATAAATACAAACAACTGAAGCCTGCCGTGTCCAAACAAGGACATGCCTTGCCTACGTCGACTTCATCGATTTTCTTCAGTTGGGACCATAAGACTCTGCACTTACGACGTAAGTTTTAGGCTGCTTCCATTTGGGGTGCTTTTGAGGGCCGAATCCCCAACCCGATGCACCCTGAAGCACCAGAACCATCCCTGAAACCAAAAAGTCTACTGAAAGGCTTCTAGGCCCAGTATCAAAGAGGCCAAGGCAGCCTAGCAGTCCGCCGTAGGAAGGGGGTGCATGACCTCCCCATGGATGGAAACAAAAGCTTCTTGCGCCACGTTCGTTGGGGAGAATTTATGGTTCTCGATCCATGGGATGAGAAATTTGGGTGGTGGGGTGGGGGGCAGGATGCTGGGCGTTTTCCGGGTTTAGGTTTGTATGATGGGTGGTATTCTCTCGTGCTTGGGAACCGGCAGACATGGCTTCAGCTCGGTTCGGAAACACGTTGGCAGCTATGTCGCAGTCCATTGTGCAAGCTGCACAAGCCTCAAACAAGAAGTGAAGTGCCGTGGAATGTTGATCCACTCGGGGTGATGACTCATGCAGTAGTGCGCAGTCATTCACCAATTGACCGAGCATCATGTGCTAAACTACAAGCAGACCAGCAGATCGGAGACATACTGCATAATATGACATCTAGTGCAAAAAAAACATGCAGTTGGTCCGTTTCGTGCCCGTGCGTGCATGTACGCCCTGAGATTCACATATCTGTCTGTCTGGCTGTATTTATGTTTGTAGAGTTTACACATTCGCATGTCAGCATGGAAATGAGGAAGTAAGAAAGCACGTGAGCAAGCGAGTGAGTCGGTGGGCAGGTGGGTGTGTAGGTGGGCGGGTGAGTGAGCAAGCCGAGCAAGCAAGTACGTAAGTGAGTCAGTAGGTACGAAACCCTAGAGGTCTAAGGACTCATGTATTAAGGCTTTTGGGTCCAAAGACCATACTATATAAGGCTTTTGAACCATTCTGATCCCTAGGGAAAGTGTTTGGGCAAGGAGCAAGTGAGCAGGTCGGCAAGCAGGTCAGCAATGAATGAAGGATACTGAAGTGGGTACAATGACAGACTGAGTCTGAGCGAGTGAGTCCAGAATGCACGCTGTGAAAGCATGTGTAGCCACCTGCCGTACACGAGACTATGCTGTAGGCATGGGATATTTTCGCATGCGTTGCCTGATGCATCTGCTAGCTCATGAATGATACCCCTCGAACAGGCTAATCGCGATTGCTTGCAATGTTTCGCAAGAGTCCGCGCATCGGAATCTCATGCCGGGTTTGTCCAAACCAAGGCGCCCGCATCCGCAATCAAGAACCCGAAACCCCAGATCCCAAAACCCTCAACATATTAAAGCTGAAGCCTTATAATCCTGAAACCCGAGAATCTTGGAACCTAAGGCATTCCAAGCCGCCTAAAGCCCTTTTTTTTGAGCACGGACTTGGAGTGTATGCCGGCAGCGAAGCGCCCTAAAACCTAAACTCTAAAACCCTAAAGCCCTAAACCGTTAAACCCTGACAGTGACCGTTATTGAGATTGAGAACCCTATCGAAACATTCCGAAAACCCTGGCACGACAAAACCCCTCGACCCAGAGGCTGGCACCATCCAGGGCGAAGACATTGTTGAGCTCGATGAGGACATCTATCGCTGCCTGTGGACTGTCCTGTCGATGTAGGGTTTGGGGTTCCAGGTTTTAGACTTAGAGTTTAGGGACTGAGTTTAGAGTTTAGGGTTTTAGACTTAAAGTTTAGGGACTGAGTTTAGGGTTTACGGTGATTATCATTCTTTGGTTGGAACTGATAAGAACGGAAATGGATGAATCATCCTTCATGCTTCAAGCGTACTGAAGCGAAACCCAAATTCGATCCATGATGGCTGCATGCCGAGCCACGGTCCATTTGAGAACAGCCTTGCCCCAGCCCATCCGGGCATTGTTATGCAGTTCGCCTGCGTCGTCGGTATACATGACTGCTTCAAAATTCATCTCGGTGGTTCACTGCCTTAACAGAAGCCTGCACAGTTAGACTGGGGCTTCTCGGGCTTCTGTACTACACAAGTGGTCTTACAACAAGCACTAGCAAACCTGATAATTAAGCCTTAAGGAATGGTGTGCCTTGGTCTTTTGATCTTTAAACCCTGTAAACTCGAACCAGTGATCTCAATCTCAACCACCCTTCAAAACATCGGACCTAAATCCTAAACCCTCTAGCAGCTCTGCCCGAAGACATGGTAAACAAGTCTTCTAACCAACTTCCTGAGCCCGACGCATCTGTCGGAAGTATTGGGCAAAGGTCCTACCAAATGCGGGATGCAGGACCTGGGTGATCTGAGTTTTGCTTTACGGCGCGGGGCCTTTCTTTTGGGTTTAGGTTGGGTGCTTCTGTCTCCTCTTTTTCTGCGATCTACGTGTGGTAAGCCCAAACTTGCAAGGCTTGGTTTGCTGAACTCCTAGAAACCCTAAATTCTTAAACTCAGAACCACTAAACACTAAACAGCTGAATTCCTAAACTCAGAACCACTAAACTGTACGTCACTAAACCGCTGAACAATAGTAACCTACTACGAAGCTTCAGGGTTATGGCACTACATCTCAGGGTCCACACCCGGAGAGCGTCAACGCAATACAACAATCACGATGTGGGTTCTTGGATTTCTTTAGTATATCCCTGCGAAACCCCACATTAGGCCTCGGGGCTTAAAGGCCATAACACCAAAAAAAAAGACTAAATGCGCCGCCTGTGTCCACAAGATACTGCTGCATGCCATCCCAGGCAGCATTGCCCGACCGCGCTGCTCGAAGCTGGTGCACTGGGATGACCTCGCTTGTACTTCTATGTCTCGGAATTAAGTGCTTCAGGTAGCGCAACGAGAGACGGCGAGCGAGAGAGGGAGAGTGTGCGGTTGATGCTTCAGGCATTCTAGGCATTCAGTTTTTCCGCTTGATTACGAATGCGAGGGCACTCAGTACCTTCCGCACCGGAGGGAGTGCTGCTTGAAACTCTTCCGGCCCCTACATAAAGCTCCTTTTCTGCAGGCTTGCATGCAAGGACTAAGCCCTAAACCCTCTCTCTCTCTCTCTCTCTCTCTCTCTCTCTCTCTCGCTCTCTCTCTCCCAGGC
The DNA here is from genome assembly GCA_905221615.1 of Symbiodinium sp. CCMP2592. Taxonomy (NCBI): domain Eukaryota; class Dinophyceae; order Suessiales; family Symbiodiniaceae; genus Symbiodinium; species Symbiodinium sp. CCMP2592. The sequence goes on from CAJNDT010000001.1 coordinate 557,026, forward strand.
ATTCGAAGCCCTAACCCTAAACCCCTAAACCCAAAACCCTAAACTCCTAAACCCTCAATTGTCACCGGGGCGCCTTCCGCTGGTCTCCCTCATGCTGCAGGAGGGTCTGCTGTGCCCAAGAGGGGAGCCTGGGCCAAGGACTCAAAGAGCCCTCAGTTCGTTCTCACAAAAAAACGGCCCGAACATGTATATTAGTATATTAGGGGTCGGAGGGGGGATCTCGCGGCATCAACAAATTTGTACATACATGAAGACTTAAACAAATATGCAAATAAACAAAAAATGATTAGAATAATAAATAATAAATACATATACGTATATACACACACGATTTGGAGGGTGGGCTTCTGCTATTTATGCAGATTTCTATCACATGAAGTTTGGGAGCTTGTCACTCTATCCAAGACAGCGTTGGCCAGCCCATGCATGTAGTCTTTTTACACTAATGAAGGACTTCTTCTTCTGACTCAAAGATAATTACTTCCTGACTCCCGGATAACGCGGCGGGCTGCGTGAACTGAAGCCTTGGTACCACCCAGAGGCTCCAATATCCCTTAATTAAGGAATATATACCTTAGATTATGATAGGATCCCCTATATGATGTAAGGTATATCCCTTAATTAAGGGGAATTGGAGTCTCTGGGCAGTTTTGGGATCTAGGATTCCATCGTTCAGGGTTGTTAAACCCTTAACTACATTCCGTGCTCAAGGTGTCAGGCTTCGTCGGCTCAAGGCTTCAGGGTTTTTGGACAGGTTTGCGGTTTAGGGTTTAGGGTTTAGGGTTATGATGGGACCCCTGAAACAAATCCGACCCTAGACCATGAACACTAAGTTAATATAGGAGCCTTGATACGTAGAAAGGGTTTGATATGCATTTTGATTTACATGCAGTATAGTATAAGTACAAAGCAAGGAGGCCTAAGGAATAATATTCGCAAGCATTCAGACGTCTGTACTAGGGCGCTATTTTAAGAACCCTATTATGATGGCGATTCAGTTACGGTGGGTTTCATAATCAGGGGTCTGCAGCAGGGTTCAATGGTTCAAGCTTGCACCTTGCTGCCCAAGGACAGCTTGCATGAAACCGGAAAATGATTCCTAAGGGAAACCCAGACAAGACAGCAGACCCAGACCTCGAACCGTTGAACCAGAAACCCTAGACCCCAAAAGCCATCCAAAACACCCTAAAGCTTAAACCGCCCGTGAAACGCCTTCAACTGATGACCAAGTACTGTGCCAGGGTGGCTCCCGTGGCAGGCATGGAAAAATGGTAGAAGTGCGCATAGGAAAGACCTGTCTGGGCATTTCGAGCTAGATGTTAGGAATGTTTGGATATCGCACCCTAAACACCCCGCCCCTCCCCCCGGACCGCTCATGAGGTGCGAAGATATCGGGGTTCAAGGCAACTACTTTTTCAATCCTTTTGGGGCAAGGGAGTTTATTCATGATGGGTCTACATTGCTCCCCTCTCCCTCTCCCTCTCCCTCTCTCTCTCTCTCTCTCTCTCTCTCTCTCTCTCTCTTCTCTCTCTCTCTCTCTCTCTCTCTCTCTCTCTCTCTCTCTCTCTCTCTCTCTCTCTCTCTCTCTCTCTCTCTCTCTCTCTCTCTCTCTCTCTCTCTCTCTCTCCCCCACGCATTCGAAAGCTTCCCCAAACCCTAACCCCGGGGCCTAGTGCTTGTCTTTGCTGGGTGGGCTGGTGCTGGAAAGGGTGTGGACCCCCGGGGCGGCACTAAGAGTCGTTGGCGACTCGACGAGCACCCCCCTTTCCCCCATCCAGTTGCACTAGGGCGAAAGTGCCGTACATTTACATGCAGCATGCTTTACTCTCAGGAAGGCCATGATTGATTACTCTCAGGTGGTCATGATGCTGCCCCGGTATAGAGGCTGAGCGGCAGCGAGGGAAAAGAGATACCGACGACTCGCTGCATGAAGTCTTCGATACGCCCTTGGAAACAAACGGCCGCACGAAGTCGGTCATACCGGGGCGATCGGATGCTGAATCACACGGACGGAGCTTTGATAACATCATACAAGTACCTTGGGAGGGAAGGACACGGCTGAGTTATTGGAAGACACCAAGTTGCACATTCCTCGCGGTATGGTACGGCCTGACTTAATCCGCCCCACCCCCTCTCCCCCCTTCCACGGGTGGTAGCAATGGTGCTCCCCGTTTGCTGTATTTCGGGTCGTAGCGATGGTGCTCCCCGCATTGCAATCACCCACCCGCCCTCCCGCTCACCTGGGTCGTAGCAATGGTGCTCCCCTCTCCCACAACCGGGTCGCAGCAATGGTGCTCCCCACTCGCCGACTACCAGTTCATCTCACACGTGGAGGTCAGCATGGCGACTCTCCATTGCGATATCGTACTATTCCAGGTGGAAGTGGTGGTGCCCGTTGGCTCGGGCTATACCTTGTTGTCATCGGTTATAAGATGGTCGATCACAGTTGCGTCAGGCTACATCCCTGCTGGAGGGTTACTCCTGACACCCCTGTTAAACAGCCGGAAGCAGCATGATGCTCAGCAAGGCCCATCTCCTCAGGACTCCCGCCGCTTACCTCCTAGCACCGTGTGTAGAGGATGTCCTGATTTGTTGCAAATCATCAAACCACGGCTTTCGGATCGCATACTGTTGATTTCACACTTCCGTCATCTTCCTGCTGCTGCTGCTGCTGCGTTTGCTCTGCTTCGCATGGGCCATGACGCTTGCGGAGCCCCATGCCCCGTTTGCGTCTTAACCCTTCGGGGCGGAGACAACGCGGGTGCCCGTCTCCTTGCCAGGAGTCGATTTCTCTCTCTCTCTCTCTCCCCCCAAACCCTAAACCCTAAATCCTCCGGGACGAGGCCCCTAAATCAATCCCCAACTGGCCCGACCCGCGCGGCCTCTCCAGGTCAGAAACTCGTTCCTGAGGGCGCAACGGTCTCCACTAACCCTCTAGTACGGTTTAGGGTTTGAGGGTCTAAGAAGCATGAAGAAACCGTAGGGGGCAGAACAGATCATGTGAAGCATCATGACTTAGTCTAGATACCTCAATCAGGGTTACAAGTTATAATAGGGATAACTGACTCCACTACAGTTATCTGCCTTACCAAGCCCATCAAACCTTTCAGTAGTAACATATGTAGTAGCTACTTACTGTTGATGGTTGCAACACTGGTTTCTGGTTTTGTGACATCTCGGGTCTTGCGGCCACATACGTCCATAACATCTACATACGTGCATACATGCATGCAAACATATTATACTCAAACACATACCGCTTGGCACCCGGAAGCGCCTGTAACGGCCCTTTGCGCTGCCGCG
>CAJNDT010000001.1:565328-607828 GCA_905221615.1 Symbiodinium sp. CCMP2592
CTGCCGCGGGTTAGGGTTTAGGGGTCTACGGCTTTTTGAATTTTAGGGTTTGGGGTATTGGGGTGTAGGGGTTCAGGGTTTAGGGGTTTAGGGGTTTTAATGGTTTTAGGGGTTTTAGGGGTTTACGGCTTTTTTGGATTTTAGTTAGGGTTTGGGGTATTGCGGTTTAGGGGCTTAGGGCTACGAGCTACGACTTCGGAGGTTTGACGGTGCAGGGCCCAAACGGCTTCCAGGGCTTGGTGGCAAAAAACGAAACTTAAACGCGAGCAGCAACAACAAGAATATGGGAACCACTGGCGATCGTAGGACATGGATACACAAAACATCACCTGCAACAACAAACTTTGCAAACAGGACGATGCCAATGCAAGTACCAGTAGCGACAAAGAGCAAGTTACCTCCGAGATGTGCACATATTTCTTAATGCAGTTATATAGTTATATAGTTATATATATATATATATATACGTGTATATATTTTTATATGTAGGCGTATATGGACATAAACAAAAATATACATAGTTTTTGTCACTCGTGCTCGACAAGTCAGACGAGGGTTGAGAAAGACTCGACATCACTTCGCGCACCACTCACATTGGAGCAGCATGACTACATTAACGTACAGCTTACAGCATTCCCGAATGCACGTCCACGTCCACAAACGACCACGAAAGCTCACTTCCGACTCCAGCACATCGCACTTTCCGTCGATCCCGAAGCCACGCACACTCACTGAGTGCGGAAAAAGAAGGCCAGTCCAAAAGAGTGAGAGGTATCTCACCAGCAAAAATAAAAGATGCATCTCTCCATCCATCCCGGTTACATCCGCGGGTTACAGTCAGCTCTGCCAGGTCTGCTAGCAAAAAGAGAGCAACATAGCTTGGCGCCAGCAACATCCCAAGAGCCATATGTGCCACTTGCATGCAGCAAACCATCGCAGTGTGGAGCCAAGTCTCAGCCAGAAGAGGATCCGCCAGCGAAAAAAGAGCAACACAGCTTGGTTCGAGCAGCATCCTAAGAGCCAAATGTGCCGCTTGCATGCAGCGGGGCATCGCAGTGTGGAGCCAAGTCATGGCCAGAAGAGCGCATCTCCTCCAGATCAGCATGCAGGAAGCATCTTCCCTCGCTCTTGAGGCTCCAGGTCACATCTCCAAGATCCGCCGTCAGCTCAAAAGCAGGCGTCACTAGGAAGTGAACAGCCCAAGAGATATCGCAGCCAAAAGCTCGTAAAGGTGTACAGCCAGCCGCCTCCCATGCCTCCCATCAGCAAGAGGCCCTCGCTGGTTTTCGACCGAGCCTCAAAGGCCGCCCAGTCCATTGCAGGATACATCACACGAAAGGTGCCCAAGTTTCAAACAACTGCAGCGAAATCATGCAACTCGCCTCCAGTACCTGTCAGTGCAAGTCCTTGTGCCGCTTGTTCGAAGCGGAAGAGCAGCTCTTCTGTTCCAGCATGAATCCAGCATGAATCCAGCAAGGAAGCCATGGCGTTCCGGAGGGGCGAGCCCAGGTCATGTCCATGGTTGAGATATGCCCGATTCCTCTCTCAGCAAGGCTCTTAGTATTGGGGGATAGACCCAATGCAGGCCCACCGCCCATTTTCGCCTGATGCCTCAGTATTGGGGGATACACCCCATGCACAGCCTTTCCCGAGTCCGGGGGATATACCCCGTGCAAGGTTCAAGGGAGAAGGAGGAGGGAGAGCTAAAAACACCACCCATGCACCATCACCAGAAGAGGCAGCATCATCCACCCATACAGGCACATCAGGAAGAGGAAAGCAGAACAAACGCACCACCACGAGGGGCAAACTCAGAATCAATACATGAATCCATCAGTAAGCCAAACGAGCGTCACCCAAACATCTTGACATCATCACGACAAGCAAGTCGGCGGCTTTCGTTTTGCTTTCATTCTGTAACGACTCCTGACTGACATCCCTGTGGTAAAGCCTCGACAAGCGTCAGGCCCGCTGCCTGAAGAAGTGTCGAGAACTCAACTGGCCCGCCACATAGCCTATTTCGGGCTATGAAGTCGGGAGAGGTCGAGGGGGAGCTGAGGCCCCAAAAACAGTGCACTATGGTACAAGAGCAAGGAAAGTCAGGGCAGTGCAGGCAAAAGGCAAGGCAAGGGAGGCAGTGCAGAGGAGGAAAAACAGTGCAAGGCAAAGCGAAGGTCAGCGCAAAAGCAAAGGCAGTGCAAGGAAGTAGCAAAAAGGCAGTACAGAAAAGCGCGGCAAGGGAAGGCATCGTCTCAGGGAGCCCAGTAAGATATTGCCAAATAAGACAGCAAAAGTGTAAAATAACGAGAACCTAGAAAAGTTGCAGGGGCTCCCAAAGCGAAGCTGTTGCTATGATTCGAGCCACTCCGTGGCCTGTAGTATACGCAGCAGGGGTCCTCACTGTTGCTGAACTGCTGCAGCGGGGACCGGAAAGATCTGCCCATTCCAGACCAAGTTCACCATCTCACCGGCCTGCGGGTTGTTCATAGTCCCCGGTGTCGACACGGGGATCTGCTGAGGCATCGGCTGTCCCCCACAGGGCATAGGAGCAGAAAGCGGTACTCCTCCAGTGCCCATCTGTCCTGGTCCGGCAGTCTGTAGAAGTTGCACCTGAGGGGCCAGTCGCATGGTAGGCGCCGGGACCGAAGTCTGGCGTGTTGAGGTGCTTGCCCCACCTTCTGATTGGGACGGCGCACTGTCGCCCAATAGAGTCGTGCTGCATGCTTGATGACGGCATCCTGCCGCTTCCTGTCGTGCTCATTTGCCAGCATTACGTTGCGGATCGCATTCTCATCTTCGGGCTCTACACGCAACGCTTCGACATCGAGGCTGGCTAGGGTCTCTTGGAGTTCTTGCAGTGCTCGTAGCTCTATATTAGACCCTGTATGCCATCTGAATAGCTTCGCGCCCTTCGGGTTGGTCGAAAGCGGCTGCAATTCATCCGCACACTCTTGACGCAGATTGGTGGCTTCAGCTGCCTGTGCGGCAGCAGCCTCATGAATGCGTTCTAGGTGGCGAAGTGGTGCAGCAGCAAGTGCAGGGCACAACCGATGGCGAACATTGTAGAAAATGTGATTCCCGGCCAGCGACGTGGAATCGACATGTTCGACCACAGAAGCCAGAGAATCTGCAGGAGGCCGAAAATGGTACGAACGAATCGTCATCTGGCGAGTAGCAGGTCCTCGACCTCCTCGACCCTCTTGCTGCCGAAGTCGCTCTGGTGATGCTCGCACAAGCACAAGCTGCTCTGCTTCTGAGCTATCATCAATCACGGCCTCTTTAGAGCAGTTCGAGTGGATCGTGATCGAGATCTCGCCTGCGTTCGTACCCTGTTCTGCAACTGCCGTGGCTCCGATGCACCTGGTCATCGTCATGCCCATAGTTTGCAATCGAAGTTCAGGGTCGATCACGCCAGACAACTCGAAATGCGGGAGCGCACGTTTCCGTTCAACTGGCGAGTTCTTCTTCCCCTTTCCTTTGCCCTTCACTGGTATGAGAGGATTTGTGGCACCAAGGTAATCTCTGATTTCCGCCAGATCCCGAGGAGAGGGCGCGAAGTAGATGAGCCCATGCCCATCTTGAAGCTCAGGCTCCATACGCGCAATCAGCTTTGCCATGGCCAGTGCACTGTATTCTTCCTCAAGGTTGACTTTCGTGCGTGCAACTGGCGTAGCTGATGCTCCTGGTGCTAGCCAATCTTGTGGCACAGAGGTGATAACAGGCCCAGCGCCGACCTCTCTCATCCACTCAGCATCCGGAGTGCCAGTGATCAACAACGTTGGCTGCTTGCGGCGGCGACATTCTGCCAGAAATGCATTCAAATCCAGACAAGAGTTGGATGCAATGTTATGCACTTCATCGATCACCGGCAGAACTCGCTTGCCCTGCTTCGCCCAGGCAGCCTGCGCAGGCCCCAGCACCGGTCCAAATGAACCCGACACAGTGTATACCACAGTTGCATCTTTGGCATGCGTGCCTTTTGATGCCGGGCCGAACACCGTCGGTTCAGGATTGTCTCCTTCACGCTGAGGCTGATGATATGCGTGCTGCTTCCCTATGGCCAGCGACTCTTCCTTGAAGTATTGTGCCATCCAGCTTGCCGTGGACTCAACTTGTTCTCGGTTTGGCACAACCACCGGCAGAAATGCACCCAAGGAGAGAGCAAGATGCCCCAACACAGTGCTGGTCTTCCCCGATCCAGTTTCCAATGCAAGAACAGGAAACAAGTGTTCATCAAGAATAGAGGGATCGAAGACAACATTGCGCTGCCAGATGGGCTCTTCTGTTGGGGCCTCAGGGTCTGAACCTGAACTAATGTTCTCCGCTGAGCCTCCTGTGCAGATGGCCAATGGGCACTTCTGTGCAGCAATGACGGAGAGACACCACTCGTGCCTTTGCCTAGTCTCAGCATCGCCATCAGCTTCCAATGCCGTGTTCATCAAGACACGTTGCATGGTTTCATCGACTGCCGCACTGATGAACTCAGATGTGAACCATGTAGATGACTCCTTAGCATCGTATTCTGCGACCATGGTGTTCTTCGAAGGTGGTAACAGATGCTGTTGAAGCCACCGGGCTGGACGAGAATTCAAATGGTCCGGCAACACAGTCTGAAGCTCAAATACGGTCTTGCAGATATGACGGAAAAGCAACTCAAGAAGTTGATCCCGCTCACGCAATAGACCACACAGACGAGGCTTCTGGTCTCGCTCAGTGAAGACGGCCATCACGGCGTGCACTGAGTGGAGTTCCCACTCTTGGCAATCTCCACCCTTGCAAACAGCCCGGTGATCAAGTGCCTCTTTGCTGAGAACCAATGCGGCCTCAAGCGACTGTGGATCAACCGCCCAGCTTTCTCTGTGGCCAGCTGTCGCATCATGGTCTGAGCTTGGGCCCGTGCGCCTTCAGAGCTTGCATTGTCCAAGCAAGCATGCTTATGCTCGTGCCGGCCAATGTCAGCTTCACACCGAAGCCATGCCACCAGGGTGGGATTGCGCACACCAGCTGGAGTATGTATCTGTCCCAACCCAAAGTCCGCTCCTTCGCCCAACGGCTGATTGTCCACCGTGTAAGTGGCACCATCAGGAGCAAGGATCTTATCCGGTGGCATCGGCTCTCGAGGCTGAGTCCAAGCCTTGATGGCATTGTCTTCGGCAGTCTGTCGCAGGACACGACGTTCTTCTTCAGTAGTTGCCTTGACAATCATTCGCTTGGTCAGCTCACGCTGGTGACGCACGACTGCACGGTATTGCGGAAGAATGGACTCTGCTTCCAAGATCTTGGCCGCGTCTGCTTGCTCAATTCGACGATCCAATCGTTCGAAGAGCTGCTCACGCAAAGTCCTAAGGTCTACGCCTTTCCGCAACACTTGTGGCCGAATGTAGACAGCCAAGTCATGCGCTCGCTGCAATGTTGCAACAGCGTTCGTGATCAGGCCGTCCCATGTTCGGTAGAGTGGTGCATAAGAGCCAGGGAGAGGGTTCTCAACCTGACCAGCACACAACCTCTGCGCCCGACCACGGTCAGAGCGGAACAGGCCGAACAGCCGCTCGAGCGAAATGACCACTCGGAGCTGACCTCTCTCCACACACGCTGGAAACGAACCCTCAGATGCTGGGCCGACCAGAGACATGTGAAGTGCTAGTGCCGCACCGTCATCCAGCAATTTCTGCTGAGCACGGGTGCCTCGGGGAGCTCTCTTTCCGAAAGCACGGTGGTACCAATCACCCAAGGTCTCTGCATTGTCCCTAAGAAAACCAGGGTCAGAGATGGCAATAGAAATGTCTGTCATGTTTGTGGGCCGCAGTTGACGGCGAGGACAAAATCCTCGAAGTCAGTCAAAGCCACATGCTGCTCCCTGCATTTCGCCGGAGCAGAACGGACTTTTCTTGAGCCGTAGCCATTTAAAAATATACATAGTTACATACAGACACTACCTACCTACCTACCTACCTACCCATCTTTAAAACACATCCATCCATACCTATATCTATGAACTTGTGCGTATGTATGCATGCATGCATGCCTGGCTGGCCGCCTGCCTGCGTGCCCGTGTATGTGTGTCTCTGTGCATGCGTATGTGTATGTGTGCGTGTACGTGTGCATGTCTGTATGCATGCATGTATGCAACTGTGTAATTAGTCATGTACCCGTGCCTTTATGCATGCATACATGTATGCTTGTATGAACATCTATGTGCAGCTATACATATGCAGACACGAACACGCACATGTCTGTGTCTGTACATGCGTATTTATACGTATGAATGCACAAACATGCATAGGGGAGTTTCCAAAAATATGGGACCCTGATATAGCACCCTACTGTAAATAGTGGGATCCTTTTTGTCAGCACCCCAAAATAAGGTACCCCATTTTCAAAAACTCCCCTGTGCAAAAGAGGCGGCACCTTCTGGCTGCACCTCCTGCCAGAGCCTCGGCGCGAGCTGCTGGTGGAGTGCCTCGGTGGCACGCCTGGAGTTCGTCGGTGCTTAGGGCCTTAGGGTGTAGTTTCCGTACGGCTTGCGGTTTAGCACTTTGGTTAAGGCCACCGTTCTGAGGTTTAGGGGTCGGGATTTTAGGTTGTAGATTCTGAGGGTATCCACATACTGGTCGACGTGTGATGCCCTCAGCTACAGGCAGTTTTCCACATACCAAGAGCACTCTTCGAGGCTTAGCAGCCGCAAGGGCATTGGACAAGGTTGCTTCTGACACCTTCTGCCCTTTGCCGCTACGCACTCTCTCAGAGACCCTATCTACGTTTTGGGGGGTTTCAGGAAGGGCGGCTCCCTCGACATTCATTCCCAAAGCAGTCACATAGTCTATGCTTCAGTGTCCCTCTCCTGTCCTTCAACACAAAGGGTTCACTCCTCTCCCGGAACACTAAACCCTGAAACTCAAACTCAAACGCCAAGCCTTTCGAACGATCCTTCGCATCGACACTTTGATGTGTGGCATTTGGCAGTGTCGCCAACAATGCCCTGCATAATTCAATTAGGCTTTAATTAGGGATCCCTTCAACACGGTTCCTACTTTTGGTCTATTTCGGGATCCATAGAGTAAGCCAGGCGAACCGTAGCTTCCGGGGCGCTCAAAAGCATAGGCGCGGTGGCACGCGGCCTGTGGAACCAGCGCGCAAGGCACGACAGAGGCACAGTCCTCAAAGAACCAGGTGTGAACTGCTGGGATCAGGGTTCAGGGTTCATAATCTTCACATACCGACGATGTTTATCTTAGTTACCTGTGTTTGCACATCGAACCTTGTACTGCCACTATCTGCACTCCTACTCATGATAATTGTGGAATGAGTGTTCATAGATCGCTGCATAAACATATGTCGAGAAGATGAGCACGCCTCACAGCTGCTTTCCAGTGGCTTAGGGGTTGGGTTCCGGTGTTAGTTACCATGTTCCGTTCCTGAATCAGGGTTGCATTAAGAATTAGCCTTCCGTCGACGATCGTGGAGTTCTCCATCCTTTGTCGCTGGGTTTGGGTTTGCGGTACTACGGCAACTTGAGTCAAGCGACTCAACCGAGAACACTGACGGGCCAGACGCTCAGCAACCGAGGATAATCACAGGATCAGGGGACTTAGTACGAGCGCTGGCAACCTAGAAACTTGGTTTACAGTGAAGTAGATATGACAAGTTTTACCTTACCACTATGGGCTATTAGACCCTAAAGATCCCTATTAGGACCCTATTTATTAAGGGTAGATTTAAGGTACCCATAAGGTCTAATAGCGCATAGTGGTACCTACTCTTTTAAAACCTGGTTGTAAAGTCCCCTGGTCGCGCATCCTACCGCAGTGCCGAGCCCGATCATGGCTGGAGGCAAACAACCGACAATGATCGCACGCATGGAACTCAAATCCCGCCCTGGAAAGATACACAACCTGACAGGCACAATACACGTAACTATACACATATATGGATATACATACATATATATATATATATATACACATATTACATACATAAATGTACCGATGTATGTATATAGAGAGAGAGAGAGAGGAGAGAGAGAGAGAGAGAGAGAGAGAGAGAGAGAGAGAGAGAGAGAGAGAGAGAGAGAGAGAGAGAGAGAGAGAGAGAGAGAGAGAGAGAGAGAGAGAGAGAGAGAGAGAGAGAGAGAGAGAGAGAGAGAGAGAGAGAGAGAGCGAGAGAGAGAGAGAGAGAGAGAGAGAGAGAGAGAGAGAGAGAGGGAATAGATAGATAGAGATAGGGGTTCTTGACTTGGGCATCGTTCAGGGTAGACGGGTCTTAGTTTGGGTTTACAGTCTGGGGGTCTAGGGTCAAAATGCGCAGAGTGTTGTGACTTCTTTAGGCTTGGGTGGGGCTTCGGGCTCCCCAGAGACTTCAAATATCCCTTAGTTCAGGAGTATACCTTAAATCATATCAGGGACCCTACTATAATTTAAGGTATATTCCTGAAGTAAGGGATAGTGGAGTCTCTGGGCCCTGCATTTAGGGTTCTATGGCCTTGGGTGGGGCTTTGGGTATGTGCGAGTTGTTTACAAATTGCGTGTCTTAGGAAGTTTGGAAGAAAGGCAAGTCAGAGACTCCAATATGGGAGTTTCCAAAAATGGGGATACAAAATTTGGCGTCCTTATGATAAGGATCCTACTATTTGGGGTACTATATTAGGGTCCCCTATTTTCGGAAACTCCCATATCTGTTCAAGAACTTCCTTGCGGGATGTGATCTCTGGATAATGTTTCACGAGAACTCTGAGGCGTCGTCCACGAGCCACAAAGGGCCCCCCATGCTTCGCAACTCCTCGCAAGCTTAATTTCATGGATTTTTGGGTGTAGGGCTCAGGGTTTCGACTGTGGGGGTTTGGCCCTGAACCCTTAGTTGCCTTAGTTGTATAAGCTTGGGCTTGAAAACTCAAACGCAAAATCTGGTGGCTTTTGGTCAAGGGTTCAACGAGTGAAAAACAGCAAGAGGAAACCTAGCAATGCTTACTCGTGGTGTAGGAAGCGGTGTAGACGAGCACTCGGTTGCGGTGTTTGCAGTTCACCTTTGTCAGCAAGGACTGAGGTGCCGGCCAGCGCCCACGAAACTCGCAGCCCCGTTTTAAGGCAAGAGTTCCGACCTAAAGACCAAACCTATCTTGTGTGGGGTGGATTGGAGACGCATCTTGGCGATCGCCAGGCTTGGGGTTTAGGGTTTAGGGTTTAGGGTTTAGGCTACCCTAAACCCTAAACTCTGTCTGGAAAGACTCGTAGCGGGGAGCACAGCCGAGAGCAACGGAGACCGGATTCCTCGATGCCACGTAGCCACGGAACGCAGAAGGGCTCCTGCGTCGTATGGACGGATTTAACATTCAAGATGGTTCTATGTAAGTGCTCCGGGTTAGGGGGCTTCCGCTTGCAGGTTTGTTTAAGTGTCAAGATGCAGTTTGCAGGGTAGTTAAGGAATTTTGTTTTGGTGTAGAGCCTCAACCGTTAAGGCAGCAGAGTCAGAGACTTGGACCTGGATTCAGGCGCGTGGTGAGGGCTGAAGGCTCTAGGGTTTAGGTTTATAGAGTGCCTGAAACAGGAGCGACTGGCGGTAACTCTGATTAAACCATGCGCAGTTGGGGGGAGGGATTTGGCGAGGAGATCCTCAATCAGGGGACAAGCCCGGGCTTCACAAGCGCTTTACACACCTTAGCTAGATGAACTAATTTCCTTTCAACGGAGCTGAGAAATTGATACTGATGAGAGCACAACCCTACACCCTAAACGCCAAACCACCAAATCCTAAACCGTTCGAAGACAGGTCCTCGGCAACGACGAGCTGTGCCTTCGGCATCAGCATCCTGTGCACACCTTGGCTGCCTAAGGGCAGCCTCAAAATTAGAGAAGAGTTTCGGCGCATACTGTACTACAGATATGTAAGGCAATGTAAGGGGCTATAAGGGGATACTGAAATCCTCCGACCCGCACATGCAAGCAGCTCATACGTCCTAGTTTCTCCTCCCAAGATAAGCCGCACAAAAAGTTAAGACCTAAACACCTCAAACTCATCAAAACCCCCATGAGCCTCGATTCTCCAACTCTGAGCCCCACCTTTTGCCAGGCCTCCTGAAGTGTTCCCGGTGTACAGTGCTGGAAGCCTAAACCCCCAAGCCCGATACACCCCAGCTCCGGCGACGACTTAGCCGAAACAGTACTACGCAGTTTTAAGGTTTGGGATGTTAATACAGGGTATGACGTTCCACTCCGGAGCCGAAGCCTCGCAAACCTAATAAAAGATGGCAGAACCCAACCACCAACAGACCCTGAACCAATTGGACCCCAAAAGCACGGAGACCGAAGACCCCAGCGGTCTGCGCCTTAAGAACTGGTGGTTCAGGTTTTGGTGATTCAGGTTTAGATCTAAAGCTTAGGGTTTGCAGCACTTAGAGTTTTAGGGCTTCGTGTTTTCCCCTGTGTTCCTGCTGCGATCTCCTCCATCCCTACATCCCAGAAATTCGAATATCCCTTCATTAAGGAATATTCCTCAAATCATATTAGGGGTCCTACTATAATTTAAGGCATATTCCCTAATCAAGGGATATTGGAGTCTCTGGGATGCCAAGATCGTGCCCACCGCCATATCCCCAGACTGAAGCCCGAAATGGGTGAAGGAAGGCCAAAGATTTCCTCATGGCCCATACCAGTAGGGTAGGGTAGGGTAGGGTAGGGTAGGGTATGGATGAGAGTAGCACTGGAATATTCGTGAAATTCGTTTCAGTGACCTAAATCGCGAAAGGAAGATTCCTTAACTACGTATCGGATAAATCGCATACTGCACCGCAAGTCTCTTTTCGGACAGCTTCTAAAGCCCGATACTACCCACTAAGGCGCTTATATAACCATTGAGCCATACAATACCGGACCAAAAAACACATCCAATTAGTGAGGCCTCTATACTGTAACCAGATAAAATCCCTTATTGAAGCTTCTAAACCCAACAAAGCCATTCTTCGAACTACTATTCATGGCTGCAGACTCATGTTGGACAAGCTCCCTTTCTTCAAAGGCCCCAATAACATATATATATATATATATACACATGTATATACACAAACATATCATCCCTACAACAAGCAGAACCCCCACTATAGGACCCAGGCCCCAAACCGCAAACCCCCAAAACAAAAACCCAAAAGCCTTGAACCCTAAACCATTAGGGTTTGGGGTTTAGGGCTCCAGCCCTCAACCCTTCGAATCTCTCCAAGAGGCCACGGCTAGAGTTTCGGTCGACCTGGGCGGAGATCTCTGGGGGATTAGGTTCATATAACACAGTTCAGTTCTCTACTTGGAGGCTCATGTGACTTAGTAACTATAGTTATAAGTCCCTTAATTGGGGCTATAAGTTATTATAAGTATAGTTCCCCCCAAAAATGACCCTAGTCACCATGTTCCATGATCCTTTAAGTAAGCTTTTTGAAAATCCCAAGAACGGTCTCGAAAGTCGGATGCTCCAAGTGAGGCGGCACGAGTCCCGTCACATCAGCCCTCCCTCGCCTCTGTTGCCCCGCCCTTAAGGGGGGTGGTGGTCAAAAATGGAAAAGGGGGGTTGCCAAGCAACTTAGGCCACAGAAAGAAAAGGTAAAACTTTCCGATTCCTGCTATAAAACTATCGGAGCCCAACAAGTTTTAAGGTTAGGTATTGGGGATCTAAGTCTAAGGCAAACAAAGGCCACAAGTGCAATCAACTCACGGAGGCCAAGCCAGTAAGAGGGGCGAGGTGTCGAATACTTGGGTGGTTGTCAAAATTAGGGTCCCTTTTTGGGTCCTTAATTCCATGCGGCACCTGGTATTTAGAGCGCCCACATGTTGGGTGGGTTCCGGGTTGTAGACCCCATCTAGCAGTACAGTTTCCCTGGTTGCCGGCTCTGAGCGCAAGCATATAAGCCTCCGGCATGTACAACAACGTGGGACAGTCCTCGTTGTAGCAGCTCTTCCTCGGAGAGGGCCACCAACCACAGTGCATCCAGCTTTGGTCACTCAGGGCTCAGGTGAGATATAGTATGCCAGTATACTGGGGAGAAGGGATTGAGGAACAATGGCTTTGTGGTTGCGACTTCAACGAACCTCTTAGGCTGACCGTCTCCACACTCCTTATAAGGAGACAAGATCTTTTTCTTGAAACCAGAAACCCTCCCGAATGCTCCCATCACGGACTCTCCCAAACTGGCTCCTGCGCAGAGCGCGCTCCTTGCAGCAGAAACAGCTGCCGGCGTGCGGTGGCGTGCGGATACTGATCCTGGCAGCATCCTGCTAATACAGGGCCCTTAATAATCAGAATGATTAGGGTTCGGGGTATATTATACTATTGTCATAACAAGGCACCCCCAAAAGAGTATAGGTATTTATATACGGCCCCTATGTTATATACGATTTTCATGACAAGGAACCGCCAAAAGAGTATAGCTAATTATTACGGCCCCTATGTTATGGTGCCTCAGACTCCCAGGCTCTGAGACTTCGGGATGGAAGCATCTTCTGCTGAAATCTGTTTGAACCTGTACTGAACGTAAACTGTAAGCCCTAGCTGGGGGGTTCACAAGCCCAAAAAACTCATGGTTTTGTTTATGGGAGGATCTAAAGAGACGTAGATCAACTCAACACATCAAAATCTCAATGCGCACTGAACTGTGACGCTGTGTTCACTCCAAACCTCCACCTCCATCTGAAGCCGACCTCTTACGCAAACAGTTCTAAGCCCTGTACACTCCATCAACATCCAAGACCCTCAAGCCTGATATTACAGGGGGCCGTCAGAACTCAAACAGGGCTTTGGGGCAGACTATGCTAGTTTTATCTTCGTGTAGGGCGAGATTGTTACTCAGACCTCTATATATTACCCGGGCTCTCCTCGACGTGGAGGAAGACTACCAATCCGACTTTCAGCGCAGCTGATGCCTCGTGAACGCATCGAGTTTTTGCGTTCATGTGATGAAGGCAAGGGCTAACTAAGTGTGAGATGCAAACTATCTATATACAATTTCGGATGTCGGTTCCGGCTTTAGCACTTCGAGGGTTGAGGCTCGGAGTCTAATTTGAGAGCTATGGTCCCCCAATTTGGGTACCTACCCTAAATAATAGGTGCCGTATGATACTACTGACCCAAAAGGGGACCCTAATTTTGAAAACCACCCATGAGGATGTAGAGATGTTCGGGAAAGCTTTGTGTTCCAAGGCTCATGCCTGCTGCGAATCCAGACCTGCAGGCAGAGCCCTGTGATGTGCTAGTATCGTAAAGCTAGCGCGACACTAAGCCCTAAACCCTAAACCCCTAATCCCTACACACCTAAACCCTAAAGTCTATACCCCTAAATCCTAACTTTCGGGATCCTTTACCATGCGGACCCAACTTTTTATGATCTGTATCTTGCAGCGCTGTCTCTGACATGCGGTATCCGGCCTGTATTAGCCTGGAGTAGTTGTTCAAGTGGGTGGTTGTCAAAATGATGGTCCCTTTTTGGTTCTGTATGATAAACGGCACCTAATATTTAGGGTACCCAAAAAGGGACCCTAATTTTTGAGAAGCACCCAAATCTTTCTTTGACATGATGTCCCTTACTTCTGTTGCCCCGGGTTCAGGGTTTACGTGTCACGGGCTCCTCAAACCTATATACACCCTCAACCTTGGAAACTAGTGGCCCTGAACCCGAGTGATCAGATCATCCCAAAAAGGCCGAGTTATAGTATGGTATACTACTACTACTACTGCTGCTACTACTACTACTACTGCTGCTGCTGCTGCTACTACTGCTACTACTACTACTTCTTCTACTACTGCTACTGCTACTGCTACTGCTACTGCTACTGCTACTGCTACTGCTACTGCTACTGCTACTCCTACTACTACTACTACTACTACTACTACTACTACTACTACTAAGAAGAAGAAGAAGTACCTACTATAATGGTACTTGGACCCTTCGGGCATGCGGAGTTGCATGGATGGCCACGTCCAGCGCAGGGTTCTCGTGGCCGCGGAGGCAACTCCGCATCCAGTAGACGATCGGCCCAGTGCCTCATTACGGCTGATGATATAAATCCCGCATTACCCATAAGAAGGAATGTACCGCAATTCCCAGAGTCTAGGTTCATTAGCGCGACGGTGAAATCGGATTTTCGGGGCTGTATCGGGATTTAGGGTTTGAGGTTCTGGTTTCGTGCTTTAGGGTTTGGTATAGACACTGGCAGTGACATTGGTGTTGAGGCTTTGTGGAGTCGAGTGTTGCTTGTCCAGTTTCGTTGGGGAACTACAGGTTAACATTCAGCACTTTGTGAGGATGACACCAGAGGTTAAAGGTCATCCCATCTATTCTTAAGCTGCCATTACTCGGACACGGAACTGCCACTAAAAACTCCATCAGCAAATCGATTGCAACGGCGATGATTCTTGAAATTTGAGCCGGTTTCTCAGTATTCGGATGGCTATTGTTCCTGGTTGTTCTCGCAACCATTGTGTTTGTCTTGCTTACCTCACAAGTGGCACATTGGGCGATTTGGGGTTTCAAGTTTACCGGACATTCGGACTTTTGACTATATATCTCAATCCTCAACAAAACTCTCAGGAATTCAAGCTCAGGGTCTACGGCTGCAGAATTTGTCAGTTGAGCTGTTGGGGAAGTTAGGATTTAGGGCTCAGGTAGGGCGACTGTCGGCTCAAGATTTTATCCGGGTTCTAACTCCGCAACACTTAAACTTCAAGCCCCAATCGCGCAGGCCTTAGGGCTCTGAACCCAAGGAGCTGTGGTTGCAGAACCCTACCATTTAGGGCAATATATTAAGGTCCTTACAATAAGGATCCTCCTGTCTGAAGTACTTTATTAAGGTCCCCTATGGCTCAAAGAATCTGAGGGTTGCTGGGCGTGATGATTTAGAGTTGCGGCTTAGGCTTGTAATCTTGTCGGTCTCTCCAAACTTCAAACCCTAAGCCCGAACCTCTGTGGGGGTTAAATTTCCGGATCTTGCCCCTCCGTCGCAGTCGCCTTTCGTGTTGCCTTCCAATCCTAAACCGAAAATTGATATCTTGGAACCTGCTGCAATCCATGAACACCTGAAGCCCTAACACCCTAAAGCCCGAAATCCTCGAAGCTTCAAACACTAGACCCTTAATCTTGAAACTTCTAAACCTTAGAAGCGCCAAACGCTGCACACTTAATCCTTAAATCCAGAATACCTTATTTCCTACACCCAGAGACCTTCTGCTTGAATCCTCCAGTCCTACAACGCCCGCCCCCCCATCGGAAAGGAGGAAGGGGCACGCCAAGGCTGTTACTTCTGGGCAGGGGGGTACCATTGGGTGGGACGTGCCAGACCTGGCAACATCGTACGCTATATGACCCCAATAACGCAAGCAAAACACGTAAACATACTAGCTCTCGACCTTACACCCCAAAACCCTAAGATCCCAATGAGCCCCACTAAATCAGAAACCCTAAACTCAATAAACCCCTTATGAGAAAGACCCCAATAGACCCTTTATAAGACCCCAATATAAGCCCCTTGTAAGACCCCCAATATCAAGCCCTGATAAGACCCCAATACACCCTGCAAAATCAGAACCCTAAATTAAACCCTAAACTACAAGCCCCGGATAAAACCCCAGTATAAGCCCCTGGTAAGACCCCATTATAAACCGCTTATGCGAACCCAATAAACCCTGCAAATCCTGTCGTCTTTTCCTTCCCTGATTTCCTCCTGGCGGCCGGAGACATCGGAGCGGCCCACGCTACGCAGCCGCTCCTACGAGAGCGCTGCTGTGAAGATTGTATAGTTCTGGGGTTTAGGGTTTAGGTTAGACCCTAAACCCTAAACCCTCAACCCTAAACCCTAATAGAGTTTAGGTATATATAAAATATCGTTCTGGGGATTAAGGTTTACGGGGTTAGGTTTAGGTATATAGTTCTGGGGCTGCTACAATCTGAAGCGTGACTAGATGGCTTTGAAGGGGGGGTTTCTGGGATCGGGGTGAGGATTTATGTTCTAGGTCAGGGTTTAGGGTTCTAGGTCAGGGTCATAGTGGTCGACGCTCACATGGGTTTGCAGAGTCGCAAAGCATCCTAATACTCACGACTGAGCCGCCAATGCAGGGATGACGATAGCGGTCGCGATCACAATGTTGGCAAGGGCCCAGAGACTCCAATATCCCTTAATTAAGGAATATTCCTTAAATCATATTAGGGATCCTACTATACTTTAAGGTATATTCCTTAATTAAGGGGTATTGGAGCCTCTGGGGGCCACTGGGGTCTGAAGTGTTCCTCGTCAGCTTCTGACCCAAGAGATCAAGAGCGCAGCCAAGCCCCTAAAGTTGAAGCACCTGACACTGGGACTCACCCCAGACCTTCCGAACAGAACCCCCAACCAAGTGCCCTCATTTTTTTTGCCACTGGTCTTGGGGCTAGCCAGAACCTTGCATCGCGGTGCCCTCAACCTAAACCCCAAACCTCCCCACCCCTGATTCAAATGCGGTAACGGCCTGGAGATGTCTGGGCAAAGCACGGCGGAGCTCGTCCAATCGAAGGGGCATGGCCTGGTGTTACAATTTTGAAATCAGGTTTTAAAGTAGCTTATGGCATAATATGGCCACTATAGAAAGAATCCTATAGAACCGTGTCTGAGTTCAGGAAGGTCAACTGCAAGATACTCCCCATAGACGAGGGTCTCAGGCTCTACCGCAGGGCCTAGTCGTGAATCGTGGGCCTTGTATTTAGGGCTTAAGGGTTTTGAGGTCCTTGTTTAAGCTCCTTTTCTCCGACGTTTAAGGGGGTCTCCGAAGAGGCTTCAGGGTTTTAAGGTTTAGGGTTTAGGCTTCGCCTTAAATGCCATGATTCTAGGAACCCAGAGACTCCAATATCCCCTAATCATATTAGGGATCCTACTATACTTTAAGGAATATTCCTTAATTAAGGGGTATTGGAGTCTCTGGGAAGGGAGCCCCTGCAACTAAGGTTTTTGCTTGCAACTTGAAGCTCCTTTCTGAGCCGAGCCTGGCGTTTCGAGGTCTCGGCTTTTAGCCACTGTCAAAGTGGCGGCTCTGGGTGTGTTCCAAAAGGCTTAGGGTTTGAGGGTTTAGGGCTTGGGGATTAGGGTTTTATAAGGCTTAGGGTATAGTGTTTTTCGCTCCTAACGGCTTAGGGTTTGGACTCCAGAAGGTTTATTGTGCCGAAGGAGGCTGTCGGCCAGTGCAGTGCCTAAAACCAGAAAGTCTACGGTTTTGCGGTACAGGGTCCGGGGTTCAAAGTCATCGAGCAGAAGGACGGCTGAAAACTATACGCCCTTTCGTATCTATGTAAGGCTTTGTAGAGTCTGAAACTTTGCATGACACGACTCGCCCAAGGGACCCTTCCGCAAGGTAAGTCCACACGCGACACAACTCGGTAAATATCAACAGAAGATCCGCATACCTGCCCGTAACCCCCGCGCCCTAGCCTGGGATTTAGGATTCAGGGTGTGGGGTTTAGGATTTAGGGCCTTGGTGGCTTCAAGATTCAGACATGCGCTTGAGCTCCATAGAGCTGCTGGGCTAATATGAATGCCTGAGTCATCAGTGCCATTATAACACTCTTAATGGTGTCCCCTGATAGTGCCCATGCAGTTCTAATACAGTGTAGTACAACAAAACCTCTGAAGAGAAAGGGCACTAGATTACACTGTTAAGTCTACTGCAGTGGAGCCTGCTGCTTGTCTCAGCTCGCGACCATGCATTCAATGTGCTGACTCAAAAAGCAAACGGATTGAAGGACCTTTAGAGCAACCCACTCTATATCACTGAAACATATTATGGCGACGATTGACAGTGGTAACCATGTTCGCGGTGCAGGATGTAGGGGCTGACTAGCGTCTACAGTTGGAAGGTTTCTGGGACTATGGGCACAGGTTCAAAGTTCAGTGCGTGCGTCCTAAGCTCTTCTGGTAGAGTTCTTTGGGTTTAGGATGTCGGATGTCGACTAGAGCTTTTGGGTCATGTCTGCTTTCCAAAACAGGTGCGAAAAGCTGGCCGAGCCAAAATGGTTCAAAGAAGTTCGTCAAGTTCAGAGATGTCTGCTAGTAGCCCGTCCAACCGCGGGCAAGCACTGCCTTGCTCCACCTCCTCTTGACCACCGGATCCCGGCATAGTTTCTGCCAGAAAGGGAAAGCTCTAATGATAAGAGCCACAGCAGCAGCAGCAGCAGTGATGGTGGAGGTGCGTACTTGCGACAGCAGGCGGTATGCAGTACATACGAGCACATACATACATATGTATCTGCATATGTGTGTATATGTATGATTACGTATGCATATATGCATACGAACTGCAGCAGAAACAAAGACAGCACATGCCATTTCTGGACTGACGTTACGAAGTATCTACTCAAAGTAAGTGCTCCTTGTTTTGAGCATGTGCACGCATTTGGGTAGTTGTCAAAATTATGGCCCTTTCTTGGGTACCCTAAATAGTAGGTGCCATACTAAAATAAGGACCCCAAAAGGGACCCTCATTTTGACAACCACCCATCTTCAGCCCTGTGGTTGAACAGCGCACCGGTTGTGTTGAAATTTGCGCATCATGACGGGCTTTGGGCTTAGCGTTGAGGGTTTTAGGTTTTAGGGGTTTAGGGTTTAGTGGCACTTTTCGACCCTCACACGGGGTTCAGGGCTGAGGGTTCGGTGAGTTTTCTGCCACGGGCCTAACTGGACTCAATGGCGCAATGCTTGCAAGAAAGACGGGACCCTCAGAAACACGTTGAGATTAAGTTCGCAGTAATCAGGGTATGAAAAGTATCGCCTGGATACCCGACATACAGAGGGCAGACGCCATAGATATATGCTGTCGGGTCCCGGGCCGCCACCCCCCCCCCAATCCCACCCTCTGCTGCCCTGCTGCTGCACGCCCACCCCGGCCCGCCCCCGCACCTTGCCGCCCCTTGACCTTGTGCGCGGATCGGGAGTGTCGCACTATGCCCTGCCGTGTGCGGAAAGCGGCAATCGGCACAGTAGTTTCCAGCATCTGACATGAAGTGCAATGCTGAATTATGAGGCTTGTATGGCGATGGTGATGGTGGAACATTCTTTTGAAGGTATCAGTGATGAAGATGACGACGACAAGGATGATGTTGAGCATGGTCTGATTGTCGACTCATGTCCCGGTCTAGAGCAGCACAACATCATGAGCAGTATCACCTGTGCCACAGTAAGAACGTCGCGGCAAAAAGAGTACCACCACAGGCCCCACACCACAGGGGGGGCGGGGGGGAAGGGGGGAGGATACATGTGGTGAGGGGGGGAGGGCCTGCATCATATATGCAGACATCCGACTCATGTCCTTCTCTAAGCCATGGATACAGAAAGTGCAGCTGCAACGCTCTCCATCTTTTCTTTGCCCTGTCTGGAGCTGCATTGTCAGGCCAAGTACCCCAGTCTCCGCTGGAAGGCCCGGTACCTCAGCTCAAAATTGGGTTTATCAGAATTGGGTTTACTTGAGGGGCCTCAAAAGTAGAACAGGGTTCTGAGGGCGATGATAATACCATTATAACGGCAAGGGAGCCCCCCAAGGAATAGTATTGAATTGGCAGTGCTTGAGGCTTCTCTACTATGTCACCCTATTTTTGCTACTGGACTCAAGTATAGCCAGCCTACGCCCGGCAATCATCATGTGACCCTAAACCCTCTCTCTTTCCCAGGCATTCGAAACGTCAAGCCCGGCTGTAGGACACAAATGGTCCCCCTAAACCCCAAAACCCCCTAAGCCCGAAGCCTAACATCCGCCGAATCAACTCTGGATCTTCCATCCGCGAGTGGATCAACAACACAAAGCCGAGGGCTTAAACACTGCAAAAGCCCCAGGCCGTAGAGGATTGAGGGTTAGAGGGTGTCGGGTTCATGGTTCAAGGTTCAGGGTTGAGAGTCTGGGGTATTCTAAGGCCCAAAAACCTTAAACCCAAATCCACCAACTCTACCAAAGCCGAAGAAAACTCCAAATCCCAAACGCCAAGGCTCAAAACCACTGAACCCTAAACTCCGAAAAGCCGGCGGGGAGC
This sequence comes from Symbiodinium sp. CCMP2592, assembly GCA_905221615.1. Taxonomy (NCBI): domain Eukaryota; class Dinophyceae; order Suessiales; family Symbiodiniaceae; genus Symbiodinium; species Symbiodinium sp. CCMP2592. The sequence continues at coordinate 585,340 of CAJNDT010000001.1, forward strand.
CGTGCCAGCAGATGGATGGGCATGGCAAACACGGCCTTCCGCGCCTCGTCCATGCATGCTGCATCCTTGGCTTACATGCGGGCTTTTTGCATCCAGGACTCTTGCAATCAGCCGGGAAAATGCACAAGACATGCGGGTTGAAAACCTAAAACCTAAACCCCGCGAATCAAACCCGAAACCCGGAGCCGCAACGACCAAACCGATTCAGAACGGATGATACCAGCAATAGGGATTCTTCAGATTAAAGCCGTTGGGACATGGAAGATGATGATATGGTCAAGGGTGAATTACTCTACTACAAGGGATGCCTGCACCCTTGGGGCTGTAGGGTTGAGAGCTTAGGGTCTAACCACACAAGTCCCATGCTTTCCCAGTTAGGACACCTTTAAGCCTTAAGTATCTACGAAAAAATGTACATGGAGCCTTTGGGCTAGAAGCCACCCTTCCTTAAACAAAAAAACGAATGCCGAAGAGGCATTGGCGTGGTCCTCCGGGGCGGCCTGATACTGTTTGGGGCACCCTAAACCCTAAACTCTTAAGGCAACCCTAACTCCTAAACCCTTAAGGAAACCCTAAACCCTAACTGTTCCACACGAAGTTCTAGGTTAAGGGCCTCGAATATAGGGGCCTTAATAATTGATTAGAATCCGGTTTGGGTGTACATTATGTTAAAGGCTTCTAATGTATGTGCCTTAATAATTCATAGGATGCGGTTTGGGGGGTACATTATACTATACTTACAATAAGGGACCTCCAAAATCGTATTGGTAACTCTCTATATGCCCCTACATTATCTCAAAGTTCAGGTCTCAAGGCTCCAGGTTTCGGGCTGGATATTATGAGAAACTTAGTAGGGTTTACAAATTTTTAAGCTTCAAGACTTTACGTGTTGGTAAGTTACATAATGATCAGGCTTCCAAGTGCTGGAGTCCTACATACATGATTTCGACTTGCAGCGTATTTCCCATCCATTCGTTGGAACCCTCTGCCCAAAGCAGACTTTAAACCCTGAACCCCTAAACCCCTAAACCCTGAACCCTAAACCCCCTAAACCCTAACCCCCCTACACCCTTGAACCGACTTTCAAACAAAGCCTATGAAGGGGCCCAGCCCGGCAAATTCTGCCAACGGACAAACACCTTAGGTCCACAAGACCCCCCCCCCCCTAAACTCAAGACCATTCCCAAAGTACAGGGGGTTCTCGCAATCCTTAGAATGAGCTCTGGTGCATATTATACAAGGCACTATAGCTTTTGGACCACGATTATCAATTAACCACGAGTCATTCAAACCCCACGCTACCGAGAGGTAGACCCTATAAACCCTAACCCCAACTGCCATGGCCTCAGGATGACGATGCACGTCGACAAGTCGGGCAGCTTCAAGCGCTCGATGGTGCTCTTCGGGGCGGATCCTTTTGAATCGAAGTCTGGTTGCTGACTTTGGAAACTAGCTGAAGCCACCCCCTCCTACCCTGCAACCTCTCTCTCTCTCTCTCTCTCTCTTTTTCGCTCTCTCTCTCTCTCTCCCGATGTTTCTCCTTTTCCGATGTTTCTCATTTCTCCTTCCTGCTGAAACATCCAGCTAGCCAAATAGCCGGCTTGCTGGTCAGCAGCTGTGCGTGATCAACCTGATTCGCTTGTGCAGCTGTATTGGCTCCCCCGATTAAGCCCTAATTAAACTTTTGAATGCAGAAGCTTTGTCATTGATTCCGAAACCTCCTGAACCCCACACCATCAACCCCTAGACCTCTGACGACATACGAGTGCAGTCGAGGGTCAGCCCGTCGAACCAAAACATCAGCAGTCGATTCACCTCTTTGTCGAAGCCCTCCGACGAGCGGGTGATCTTCTCGTAGGACACCTGCAGAGCTGAGGGCTCTACGAACTGCTGTGTCTACCAGCAGGAGTTCCGATAAAAGGGTTGCTATAAAAAGGAGACTCAGAAGAGGTACTACGAGACTCCAAAGATACTCTCAAGCAAGGTTCAAGAGGTCCATATTGCACTCACCCAAACCCGAACATAACCCCGATCTTGCTAATGGCCCCAAACCGCAAATTACAATCCTAGACAGGGCTTTCGTTTGGGTATCAAGCTTGTAGGGTTCAGGGAAGCTCGGAACCCTCTTAGGGCGCTGCCCAAAACCCCTTCGCGCTTCTCAACTTAAGACCTTAAGCCCCATGCACAACCTAAAGCCCTCAACCTTAAACCCCTTACGCCTAAAACCCAACCCAAACCTCCAAAACCTCAAGCCGTCAACCCCAAAACCCTTAAGCCTAACCCCCCCCCGCCCACCAAAAACAAAAAAAAACAACTCCAAAACGTTCAAGCCGTCATAATTGCTCTTCTTCCCCCGAGGCACTCGATGGGTGTCGTTTCGCGGGAACTCGAAAGCTGCTGTCATGTTCCTTTGTTTAGTTTTAGGGTTTAGGGTTCAGGGGCCCGGGAACGGTCCGGATCTGGGATTTAGAGGCTTTTGGGGTTGGGTATATGGTCTCAAAAGGGCTTTAGGTGCTTAGGGTTCAGGGTTTTAGGGTTGTGGGGTTTTGGGTTCAGGGTTTTAGGGTTTTGGATTCAGGGTTTTAGTGTTTTGTGTTCAGGGTTTTGGGGTGTTAAGGTTTTGGGTTCAGGATTTAGGGTTTTGGGTTCAGGGTTGTAGGGTTTTTGGAGTTTTAGGATTTCGGGTTTAGGGTTTAGTGCCTAAATTAGAGTTCGCGGAACGGCCCGGATCCACGATTTAGGGGTTTTGGTGGTGGGTGCAGAGTATGGCGTTTGGGGCGAAGAGGTTTCAGGGTGTTTAGGTTTTGTGAGGCTTTACCATCCCACGGTGTTTGGTGGAATCTACCGGATTTAATGAATAATGCTTCTTTAACCAATGGGTTCAGGGTGGGGTTTCTCGAATTCGGGGCTGACCCAAGCCCCAGATAAACTGTACACAAACAAAGCAGCAAAAGACCGACTTAACTCTGTGAAATCCAAAGGGCTCGACAAGTTGTGTCATGCGCTCGGCCACGAAAGCGACGCCCTTCTTGGGGCCCAGTGCCGCGACGCTGCCCGGTGGCCAAAACATCAGGTTGCCCACAGCCTCGCGTTGGGGGGTTTAGGGGTTCCTTTACAGGGATCCATGAGGGTTCCTTAAAGGGATCTATAAGGCTTCTATATAGGATTTAGGGTTCAGGGGTTTAGGCCGGGGTTTGGGGGTTTAGGGTTTAGGGTTGATATAACGGCACGTAAGATTTAGGGTATGTGCATTTCATAGTGGTTGTAAAAACGTTTATTAGGTTTTCTTTTTATGGTGGTGACCTTTAGAACTCGAAATTTCGTGTTCGGAATTATGTATTGCTGTGCTTTGCCTCCAGGACATGAGAATACTCAGGTTTCACCTTTTTGGCCTCTACCCAATGATGCCTCCTAGACCCGAAACCCTAAACAGGAAACCCTACACCCCCAAGCCGCCATGCATTCTGGAGAACTCACGGTTCAATCGCCGGCCAAAGCGAGGATGCTCAGCAGCTACTGTAGCGGACTTGAGAACTACAATAGGGCTTTGGGCTTAAATTGCCTTATCAGTATATAGTATATAGGGGTATAAGGGAACCTCTACTATGTTAACTATTCAACCTACAGGAACGTGATACACTAGCGCTAAATACTGAAAAGGGGCAGTTTGGATGGATGGCAAAGTCGGCTTAACCGGCAGGTGCGAAACGCCTCGCCGGACCCAAACAAGCCCTGAACCCTTCAAAACCCAATACATACCATTACAGACCCTAAAAGCCCGTGAGTATTTTGTATCACCACACCCCAAAGCTCTCCGCTCACCTCCTCGCCCCGGTGGTGATAGCAGTAGGCGGAGACCACCATTTCCAGGGGGTCTCGGACGGTGCCGGCAATCCTCAGACGCATTTTGCTATGTGGGTATGTATGCGTGTATGTATGTATGTATGTATGTTTATACCGATGTATGTACGTACGTAGGTCTTTAGGTATGCAGGTGTGCAGGCATGCACGCATGTAGGTATGTATGCATGTATGCACATGCATAGATATGCATGCAAGCATGCGCATACACATGTATGTGTGCATGTCGGAGTGTATGCACATAGGTAGAGAGTGTCTATCGGCATCGGGTGAGTGCTGTTTGGCGTGTGTGTGTGTGTGTGTGTGTGTCTGTGTGTGGTGTGTGTTGCTTTTGTGATTTTTTTGTGGTTTCACAAGGTGTTTGAGCTATTTCTGAGGTTTTCGACTTAGGATGTCGACTTTTTCTGGGGTCGGCATTAGGGTTTAGGGGGTTTTGGGCTTAAGGTTTGGGATTTCAGGGTTTCTGGGTATAGGTTAGAAGCTGCCCCCACCCTGTAATAGTGGTATAATAGGAATATAATAGGGCCCTAATATAACCCTATATAATCCTTATGGTCACTATTACAGGGTGGGGGCAGCTTCTAAGGTATAGGCTTGAAGTCGAAGCCTTAAAGCCCGTGGTGTTTCAGCGGTGGGGGCCAGGCTGGACTCCTGGGCTGCTGGCTGTCTGGGGCGGCTTCAGATCAGGCTCGCGTTGTCGGAGTGAATAGCAGCAATAATGCTACTAATAATAATAAGAATAGCAATAATGCTAACAACAATAACCCTAAAATAATGCAAATAACAATGGTAATAATAAGCCTAACAATCCGAATAAAGGATATTTAAATTATAATCCCACTTGGAGGGTCATGAGGCTTTGTAAGTAAGCAAGGCGAGGTTATAAGTATCTTAGTTGGGCGGCGGCGTACCGAGGCATTATATTGTTAAAATGACTGTAACCCTACGAAATCCCATGATCTTCGGAGTACTTCAATAAGCCCTAGAGGTTCAGGGGGTTCTGCGACATAGGGGCCTCGATTGACTGACTAGGTTTCTGGGGCGGGTTCGTGCAGAATTATATACGGACTGTTTAAGGGTATGTATGTATGTATGTATGTAGGAATGAAGGAATGGATGTATGTATTTAAACATGTATATATATATATATACACATGTGTATATATATATATATATATATATATATATATATATACACATGAGCATATACATACACATACAAATATATATATATATATATATATATACATATACATATACATATACATATACATATACATACATACATATATATATATATATATACATATATACATACATACATACATATATATATATATGTGTGTGTGTACATGTACATAGACATATGCATATACCTATATATATATATATATATATATATATATATATATATATATATATGGGTGTGTGTGTTTATATAACTACAGCTTATTCAGAGTTCAGGCCCTCTGTATAAAGTCTACAATTAAGCTCTAAAGCTAACAGAAAGAACCTCTGCATGGGTAAAGGTGTGCCTATGTTACAAACGCAGGAGCAGTCAAATACTAGCACTACGTCTAGTCAGTCTAGTCCTGGTCATACTGTTGAGATGACCTAACGGAAGCTGGCTTTAGCAGCATGATGTCGATTGCTAGATTGCTGCCTGGCATCAGAAAAGGCCCTTTCGCCGCCTCCTCCTTATCTCGGAGCTCCGGGGAGAACATGTCAATCCAGCAGCGGACAGGTGCCGCGGGATGCCAGCACATATCAAGCCTCGGGCAGGATTTTGAAGCACACGACAATGCCACATAGGGTCACGAAGCTCTGAACCCTAAGCTCTCCAAAACCTGATACCGAACTCCTATATGCAGACTTTCAACCCGCCGGCTACGGCTACCGACGACACCAACAAGATTCGCAGCGAAGATGATAGTGACGATGCTGGTTGGCGGTGGCCGCGGCGGCATTGGCGGTAGCGGCGGCACTGCTGGTGCGATGCTCATGCTGAGGAGGTTCAGAAATAATCATCAGAAAATATCAATTCGTAGTGCTATGTCCTTTCGCCGGTTCTGCTCTTGTCGCAGCAGCACTCTTCGAGTCGCATAGTATCGCTTGTCCCCTATATTTCACCGTCCGAAATCTGCACAGTTCTCGGTCCGAGGCTCGTGTAGCACGGGGGTGTGCGCCACATTCCGGTGTCCTCCAAAGTTGTTCCCAGTGCATTGAAGATCTTCTCCCACCTGGGCTGGAAAGGCCCGGGCCCCAAACACTATGCAGGGTCTCCCTACTCTGTGCACGGTGCCAAATGGCCGTCGACCGGAGTGACTAGCGCCGAGCATCCTTTGAATAGAAAGAAAGCCCGAGACGTATCGGATCGTGGCCCGGCATGTCATGTAAGCACTGCTCCACAACCTCCTCGCAAAGCATCTGCCGATTTGCATGTTCATGGGCCCTCTTGCATCGCCGGGTAAGCTGATGAAGCTGAGGACAAGCCAAGGTTGCAGGACTACTGATGGCTGCGCACTCAACTCGCTTCATGGCCTCAAGCATCCTGAACACTCAAAAGGCAACCACACGAGTGACCCGAGAAAGTAACTACTGTAAGACCGAAAGATAAACCATTAGACGCACGGGTATTTGGTGTACGAAAGCGAACTCCTAAACACGTTTCGCCTATAGTCTTGCAGCATCTCTTTAAGCCCTGCTGCAGTGTGACCATCAGGTACACCCCCGACCTTGGCTGCTAGGATCGGAGGGTTTGGAGTATTACAAAGAAAGACGGTGAAGGGTGTGGGGTTTGGGGATGTTTAAACCACAGCTTTGGCTGTAACAGGGGCTTCACGGCCCCAAGTAAGCAAAAGCCCTAAACCCTAATTCAACCCTACTGGACACATAGGGTTTCTGGGCTTACAGGAGTGCTTGGTCAAAACCTTCTCCCAGACTTCACAGCCCCGTCAAAAAGCCCAGAAGACACACGTACTGTTTGCCCCCCGGTTTCAATCGTAGAACTGGGAGGTTAGTGTTCCCAAATTTTGCTGCGAGAGACTGCTACCGCACAGCGGACTCTGTTGTCAAACATCCCCCATTAAGAGTGATTTTGCAGGCTGAGCCTGCCTGAGGCGCTTGAGGCTGCAGCATATCCGCTGCTGTGACCGGGGCTGTTGCTTCGTGCCAACCAGCCCCGATAAACGCGAAGCCACTCAAACTCCAGTCCCTGAAACTTATACTTTTCCCGAGAAACCTAACTATAAGCTCGTTAACCCAAAAGTCCGATCGCCAACAATGTACGGACCTTACAATTTACAATAGCATGTTCGGGTGTATTGAAGTATAGCGCATTCGGGCACCCTGAGGAATAGAATTACAAATTATTCGGACCTCTACTTTCACCCTCAGAACCGAAGAGCTTATAACCCCAAACCCTTTTTTGCATCAGGACTTGTGCAATCGCCTGAATACACGGACGGAAGGTCAGCACCCCAAACCCTAAACCCTAAGAACCGAGGAGCTTATGGTAGGTCACCGCCAGGTAGTGGAATCTTTCCTTGGCTGACTTCTGAACCCCTCCAAAAAGTTAAACTTTTAGCCTCCTTACTATAGTTCATATAGAAATCCAAAAAGTTAAAGTCCTAAGAGCCAACCAGAAGAACGCCAAGTTTCCCAGGGTTTCGATGGCGGAGCTGTGCCCTTTCGCACATGCGAGGCGGCCCTCTGCACCATAGATACGGCCTCCAGTAACATCAGGAGAAAAGTCTTTGGGTGTGGGACAGGCTAAGGGACTTAGGCGTTTGGGGCTTAGGGTTCAGAGTTTCGGGTTAAGGGTCTCGGAGTTAGCTAACCAGTGGTTTTGGGGGTTCCCTTGGCTCTTTAGCTCCTTATTTACTAGGGATTATCATCATCCCTGGCTCCTTAGCTCCCATAATATCAATTGTTAGTCAGGCAAAAAGGTAAACCCGTTTTGCATTCAGCCTGCAAAGCCTCTGCTGGGAAGTAAAGGAGCGCCCAAAAGGTAAACCCTAAACCATTAAACCTTACACCCGAAAGGACATGGGATAAGGATGACTATAGTATATACTGGGATAGGATGATTGGATTCTAACTGGAAGGTCTGGTGATTATGGTGTAGGCTGTGTAGTATAGGGCTCATGATTTAGGGCCTTTCATGCCGGATCCGAGCAGCTACGCTTATTCCTGGATTTGGGAACTTACAGACTTCAGGAAAGTAAAGTCCATAATGTAGCGACTCTTGGAAGCGAGCCCAGATCCTTCGACCTAAGACACTCGCACTGAGGGCTGTTATCGGCAGCGTCACTCTTCGATGGAAACTGGACAGGTCCCTTTTTGGGTACCCTAAATATTAGGTGCCGTACTATACTAGGGACCCAAAAAGGGACGACAATTTTGACAACCACCCATTTCTCTTCTTGTTTCGAGTCCTGCTCTCCTCGTCGTCCCTCTGCCTTAGTGTAGCCCAAATGATACCTCGCAACTAAATCGTTCTGTACACCCTAAACCCGTTTCAATGCATATAGCTCATGGAACGAGTTGACCGGAAAGCTTTTGAAGGCCTATAGTCAAAATCATGGATCCACACATAGTAATGTATAGGCCTTAGCAGCTAGACTTGGGTTCGTTGAAGCGTGGTATACTACCGAGCATCAAAAGCTCTTTACGTCAGGTCTGGGGTCCTCAATAAACGGGATAGAGGCTTTGTCGGCATGTTATCATATTATGGCAGTTGTTTACGTAGAATAAGGGACCCTGCAGAAGAATACTACTATAGAACATGAGGTAGCGCGCGACTAGCCTAGGCCGAGGTATAGAATTATACCAACTATGGAGATGCAGACGTTGACAGAGAGCATGCATCAACACAGACACAGACACCACACACATGCGCGCATCTTTAGATTCATAACCCTAACCTCATCCGTAATGGGACTCTTCCTTGTGCGGCTTTGCACGAAACGGAGGTGGCACCTGTGTGTATGCGGAGGCATCCCAGACACAGCCCACATTCACAAGCGGCCGATAACAGTGGCACCGTAGGAAGAGCTCGAAACAACAAACTATGAACACTAAAGCCGAAACCCTACAAAACCCGATATCCCCCAAAGCCCTCTCTTTCTTTCGCCAGAGCCCTCTCTCTCTCTCTCTCTCTCTCTCTCTCTCTCTCTCTCCCTGTGTCCCTCTCTCCCAAGTCCCCGAAACCCGAAACGCAAAACGAGCTATCACAACGGGAGCAAGATGCAGTGTCATCGCGCCCAGCGCGGCAACCCTGAGTTTCAAAAGCGTCACCAAGGGTTTGGGTTTTTGGCGTTTGGGGTTTAGGGCTGTTGGGGTTTAGGAGCTAGTTGAGGGGTAGATTCGGGTAGATGATATGATATGGTCTGATAACGGTTTGGCACTTCGGGATTCAAGGGTCCGGGCTAAGAACTACTTGGTGCCAAGGTGGGCAGTATAAGCGAGAGTGCCGAAGTCGCGCGGAGCAAACACCTTTTTTCAGAGACTCCCCAACCCCTCACTTGATATGGTTTACGCTGTATTCCTCATTTAGGGGGCTTTGGGATTCTGAGCTCATCCCTAGGTGACGCAATGTTTCACCAAGACAGCGAGCGACCAAGACCGAGACAGATTCTCGACTAATATCGTTCTCCGGGCGGATTCCCTGTAAACTTCCGATTCTAATTCTAGCTTACTATTATCCTGTGTACAAATCTGCTCGAAAAAACACTGCACCGCTTTAAAGTCTGACAGTACTTAAATCATAGTCCATCTCCCTTGCAACGTGAAATAGGCGACCCTAGTTATGCATGCACATAAAACCTTCCAATCATACTGGGATTCCTCCACTGCGAGGACCCTAAAGCTCACTGGCCCACAACCCAAGGAAATAAAAGTTGCAACTTTCAGAATCGACTACCTTATAAGAACATCAAAAGTTGAAAAGTTGAGTTTACAGCCAATAAGAAAGGGACCTACCAAAGTGGGCGAGAGGCCGCCAGCCAAGCGAAGGCTAACAGCTGGAGGAGGCGAACCATGCCCCCGCGCTCAATGGAGACTCCAATATCCCTTCAAAAAAAGGGAATATTCCTTAAAGCATATTTTTTGGATCCTACTCTGATTTTAGGTATGTTGCTTCATTAAGGCATATTGGAGTCTCTGGGTCAGTGGAAAGAAGAGTTTTGGGGTTCGAGGGCTTCTGAGACAAAGGCTAAGCGGCTTAGGATGGTTTAGGGGCTTAGGGGTCAAGGGTAGGGTTCTAGCTAGGGAGGAGGCTTCAGGGCCGAAGCGTCGGGCTGCCCACTGATTGGCTTAGCTCGGTACCTCACAATGTAAGGAGGCTCTGTGCTCCTGGCACGAAGCTCAGCTGATCTCTCCGTTCTCTCGGGTGCTCTGCAACCACCAACGTCCATCCCAAGTTCAATACGAAACCGAGGCTCAGCGGGGTTTCTCTGGAGCCTAAATGCAAGATGCAGTTTCCCACGGCGGTATCTCCGGCGCGAATTGAGCACTTTGTCAGTACAGGGATTCGGGATTTTGGGGCTTATGCTTAGGCTTTCTGCATTACTTCGACTCTCGCACCCGAAGGCCCAAAATAGGCCAAAGGCCTTACATAGTATGGTCTCTGGGCCCCAACGCCTTAAACATGAGTCCTTAGAGCCTTAGGGCAAACTAAGGGTTGACAGCTTGTGTTGTTGCGTGCCCAATCCTTTTTGAGAGGCAGCTGCCAGCAGGTCCGGATCCCGAGGGGTCCATGTGCCCTTGAAGGAAAGGCTTAACCTTTCAGGATTTTTCCCTCTCGCATGCTCTACGGCGTTTAGGAAGGCTTGACCAGATGTTGTGTGGAATTCTAGGGTCGTAAAATGTGCCTACGAAGCAGAATATAATACACTTTGACTCGAAGACTACAAGCTATCCGTCCTTCTATCTATCTATCTCTATCTCAATCTCTCTATCTGTAGCTCTAACTCTAACTCTAGCCCTAGCTCTCTGTATATGTCATATATATATATATATCTATATATATACATATGCATATCTCTCTCTTAGACAAAAAGATTATATATATATATATATGTATACATACCATTATATACACAGATACATACTGGTATACAGGGAGAATGCAACAGAACGCACTGCATAGGTACCTGGACCCTCTCGGCATCGAGGATCTCGTCATGCAGGGTTAATGGAGGTCTAGGTATCTTCGGTTATTGGGGTTTACGATTTAGTAGGTTTGCCACCTTAGGCATGGTGCGTCTGCCCCCCCCTAAGGGAAGGTGTACATACCAGCATGACAAGACCCTTGCATTCGACAAAGTCTGCCACTCACTCGTCTCAGCTGGTCAGCAGCACGGCTTCGCAAAGCTTTGGGCTAGCCTCAGCCCATGTCAGGGAATCAGGGAAGGCGTACCGTGCAGATGTTTGGGGTTTATAGTGTTTGTATACATATCTGTACATGGGGGGAGGGAGAGAGAGAGAGAGAGAGAGAGAGACAGAGAGAGAGAGAGAGAGAGAATTTAAGGTTGACATGAGGTTTGCGTAACCAGACTCTCAAGTCCATCTGGTCCTACGGTAGGAGCTTCGGAACTGCAAGGTTTCTCGTACGCCTGCTTCTTTATGTCACCTCCGCACACAATTTGTCGCCCCCTAGGAATCCTCCTTCGTGCGGCTAAGCCCGAAACCCGAAACCCTGCACCCTTGAACCCTAGACCGAACAACTGCAAACTCTGCATGCATAAGCTCCGGGAATGAGGTGGAGATGGCAATCACAAAAATGTAGAAGCCTAAGTACATATTTACCCACACTATTACTTAGAGTTCCTTATTCTGACCACATACTGTATTATACACCCCAAAACCCGAAACTAATCATTAAGGAGTACAAGGACAACAAGGACATGGGAGAAGGAGACCAACAAGCGACAGGCGACCAGATGCAGGCCGGCCCAACGATTCCATGGGACTTTGAGAGGGAGCAGCACAAGCACATGGAGGTTTCCGAAAAGAGGGGAACCCTTTTGCATCCAGGCCTATTGTGACTGCCGGGTACCCTGAAGAAAGGAAACTGAGGACTGAGGGCCAGGCAAATCTGCAGCAGTGCTGGCAACAGAGGACCCTAATATATAGCACCCTAAATGGTATGATGTTTATTATAAGGACCCCCCAAAAAGGTATCCCTAATTTTCGGAAACTCCCACGAGGAAATCACTGGACCCGTCTGAGTTGTCGCTTAAGCCCTTCGAAAAATAATTACTCTTATGGTTCTCTACAACATAGAAGGGGAAATTTAAAAAGATCCCGAAGGACAACCCAGCCGTAAATGCGGCCTCGAGACCCGGATCTGGCGAACCAGGCAATCCCAGGCCTCTTTGAGAGAGCCTGCCTGGTTCAGGGTTTAGGGTTTAGGGGTTTAGGATTTAGGGTTCAGTTTAGGGGCTCGGGATTTAGGGTTTATGAGGGTTCAGGGTTTAGAAGGGTTTGGGGGCCTAGGATTTAGGGTTTCGGCGCTCACTCTCGGACAATCCAGGCGAGGCATGCTGAGGGTTTAGAGTTTATAATAGGGCGTTAGGGCCAAGTTTAGGGTTTGGGGTTCAGAGCTTAGGGTTGGTTTATACGGCTCAGTAGAGGGCTTGGGGCTCAGTTCTAAAAGAAGAAAGCCCTCAACCCTGCAGAAAAGGAGCGCCTCGTAAAACCCAACACCCCGAACCCTATAACGCCCTCTAGCAGAATATAGGGGCCTTAATAATCGGAATAGGGTTTTGGGCCCATTGTACTGTACTTATATTAAGGAATCAGGTAATTATTAAGGCCCCTAGATCAAACAGAAATCGAGCACCTTGTAGAAGGTCCGAAGGCCCTTGATCAGTGGCGTCGCGGTCTCTGGCGACAGTCGCTCTATGGCCGACACGGCCGCCTCCTTGGGCAGCTGTTTTTTTCTTCTTTTGTTTTTTAGATTTGTTTTTATTTGTTCGATTGGGGGGATAGGGCTTAGGATTGTCGGTATAGGGTTTAAGTTTTAGGATGTGGGGGGTTAGGCTATGGGGGTGGGTGGAGATTAATTAGGCTTTGAAATGGGCTTTGGCGTTTGGGTTTAAAGACTTGTGTTGTTGTGGTATCTGGGTCTGCAAGAGGGTTAGGCTTGGTCATTTCGAGGCATTAGATCTTTATTTGCGGGGTTTGGGGACCTCTTGTTTTTGGGATTGGAGGGTGCTGGCAAGGGCTTAGGCTTGTGAGGCCAAAAGGGTTCAGGGCTTTGGGGCTTTAGTTGGCGGGTATTGGACTGTGGTTTGTGGGAGGATTTAGGATTGATGATTTGTCTTTGGGTTTGGGGTTCTGACAGGGGCTTGAGGGCGGGGCGGGGTGCAGATGAGGACATGACTTGTGACATATCACGACCGGCATGGTGGGGACGACAATGACGATGGAAACGACGATTGGGATGTTTATAAGTAATAAGTATGATGAGGATAATTACTCTGATGGCCACTTGATAGTAGGGTCAAGTCAAGGTTCCGGACAGCGATGAAGAGAATGGCACAAAGACGAACAGCAGAGACGCAAGAACAACTCCAATGCGCTACAGTCGTTACCATGATACCCATATATCATCACAGAAACGACAATGCCAGTAACACTGGAACACTCATCGCATGCTGCAAGCCTTGAACGGAAAATGCTGTACTTAATCTTGATGCGAAATCGAAAAGCTTGGAGCGAGCAGCCTAAACCCTAAACCCTGACCTTTCGACATGGCGGCCCGAACCCCGAATCCTCACACCCCTGCATCCAGGACTTTTGAAGCTGCCGGGCGCGTAAGCTCTTGTTTTCGGGTTTGGGATTAGCAATAAGGTTTAGCGCTTAGGGTTTAGGGGTTTAGGATTCAGGAGTTTGGGGTAACCGTGATTATGTAATTGGGTCCTTTATGAGCCTTTACTACATCTACGCCCCAAGCCGCACACACACACAAGATCTAGGTAAACCCATTGCCCCTCCCCTCCGCCGCCAAAGAAGAATGCCACGGCAGGCCTCGCAAAGCGCGACCAACTCGAAGGCATGTGCCTGTCCGACTAATGCCAACTCGTCCTCCAAAAGCTGCTGTGGCTTTAAGGCCTTTTGGTGACTGTAGTGTCACTATGAGGGTGCTTAGTGGCTTAGCTGCTTTGGTCGTGTTAAACGGTGTCAAGGGTGCATTTCTGGCATTTCGGGTGCTACGGTATCCTTTGAAGGGTGTACGGCGGTTTACGGTTTGGCTTGGAATTGTAGGGTTTCCGTAGTTTGGACTTAGCTTGCAGGTTCTTGGGGTCTCAAAGAGACTATCAGCAGGCTGTAGACTTCGTTATTATAGCAGGAAAGGCCAGGAAACATCTGGCAACTATTCTAGCCTACGTGTTCTTTCCCAAAGCCTCGTTCCAAGTTGGTACACTGCCCAATAGAGATCCCCATCAGAGCTTTATAGGGTTTAGGGTTATAGGGTTTATGCAAAGCCGTAAGTTGAATTACTGTATGCTTATTCGGAGCGGCTGGTCTCACAGCTGGAACACTAGCTACGAGTGATGAACTTTTGCAGAGTGCTCAGCCGTCCTGAACTGGAATCTTCAGGCGTGGAAACCTTGGAGGGATTTCCTGTCAAGCGTTTACAACATCGACGAAATCTGTGAAGTCCTCCGAAGATTCAGAAGCCTTTCAGAAACCAATCCTTGCCAGCTGAGTCGCTCCAAGCTTCATTTGGGAGTTTCCGAAAATAGGGGACCCTGATATAGTACCTTAAATAGTAGGATCCTTATTATAAGGACCCCAAAATAAAGTACCCCTATTTTCGGAAACTCCGATTTTTGCAATCCTCCAAGAACCGAGATTATGAACCTGCAAAAGCTCCACCAAAAATATCTCAAGTCAAGTAATGCCATGCCCAAGCGCCCCGAACCCTCAACTCAGGTATTCACGAGTTCCTTACAGAAATACTATATACTGCAGTTGCTGTTGTGATAACCGAGAATCTAAGCGCCATGTCATTTCAGTACTAGCACTGCAATTATGTACGATCAACTGCACCATTCATTGCCGACTGCTGCTGCTACAGCTGCTACTGCTGCTACAGCGAGTGTTGCTATCGCTGGGGCTTCTATCGGCGTTTGATTTTGTTTACCAACACCGTGTTGCGTAAAAATACTCTTGTGTTGATTTTCTCTAGGATCCGAGGCGGTCCTCCAAGCTCAGGTCGTTCTCATAGGGCATACCATAGCAATGTCCTGGGCTACATGCACGGCGCTTCCGCGATAACAGCTCTTCCTAACCGCACGAAGAGTACTAATATATTCATTTTACAAATTACTACGACAAGAGCTACCACTGCTGCCACTACGACGCTCGCCCCAGAACTGCCACTGCGACAGGATGGGGCATAATCTGCCTTTGGCTCGTTTCTTCGGCGTTTCGCTACGGAAACAGATCGGAGTATCGTGAGCCTGTTGAGCTCCTAGTCCCGTGGGCCTACTTTAAGAACGCACGCTTTTGGCCCAATCAGGTGGCCTTGGTCAGAATTTTGGAACTACTTCGGAAGTCATCGAAAAAGATCCTAACTTTAAGCTCTTTGGCGGTCGGAGTGGGTCTACTTGAAAAGAATCCTTGCAGTTTGGACCCAGCTGATCAACATCAAAAATCGGTCTGGATCTTTCTGACTGCTAGGGGCTCTAATAGGTGGCGGCTTCATCATCTCTCACGACTATCAGCACGACGACGACAACACCTACAACTACTGCGACTCATTCTGTTGTCACTGGGGTGGTGCTGACTAAGTTCGACAGCTATATAGACCCCACGCCCTAAGCCCCTAGACTCAAAGGTTCGGTCTCAATGAGTTTGCAGCTTCAGGCTTGGATTGCGGAGTGGGTAATTGTTAAAATTATGGTCCCTTTCTGGGTACCCTAAATATTAGGTGCCTTACTATACTATGGACCCAGAAACTGGAAAGGGACCATTATTTTGACAACCGCCCAAGTGAGGGGTGCAGGCTCGAGCCTGGGTCTAACAGCACGGAACGGGTCTCAACGTTTCAGAAGCTCGGAGCCCTAACAAATTACCTTCACAAACCATGCAGAACCTGCGTTTAGCAGCGTTCCGAGATTCCACAATAGGGTCTATATGGGTCGTTTCAGCCTAAGTATTGCAGCTGATTAGTAGGATCGTAATATAAGAACCCCTACGCAAGATACCCCTAATTCTGATTGATTATCCCTCGTTGAAGGTTTAGGGAGCTAAAAGCTCAGCGTCTCAGCAGCGCTCGCACCACGGCTTCCTGGAGTGGTTTGGGGTTTGCAGTTCTAGGCTTTATCATGGATATGACAGAGCTTACGTACCTCGCCAGGCTCCAGAAATTTACTTGAGTACGACTGATCCGGATACATTGGCAAGAAAGAGAAAAGAGCCCTTGTGGAGTATGATCCTCTAAGCATCTAAGCCACAGTTCAGCGAGGGATTCCATTGTCCATTGAGGCCGCGCATAGGCAGCACATGCCCAATGCTTCAGATCAGAAGGCCCGAAAACAGAACCCGTTTTCCCCAGAACCCTAAAACTTTTGAAACTCGTCGGCCATAAACTCAAACCTCGCGACTCCACGCTGATGTGAGTCCAAGCGACATTGCAAGGCAAGCTGACGGTGCCGCCAACAACGCCCTCCTTCCAGAACTATTCACATGGAGAGTCGCAAGATTGAGGTTTCCACGGTATATGGTGAGCAATCAAAGCCCTGAGTGGTGGAACACAAGAGCCTTCACGCTAGGGTGGTCTTCGCAAGCGGTTCGCACCGTTTGTGGAATTCGGGTTTTTAGGATCCAGGGTTTGCAGTTTGGGGGGGTTTAGGAGTTTATGCTGAGGGCTGGGCTTTAAGGCTTTAGGGGCTAAAGTACCACTAGCGGTTCAGGGTTTCGCACTTCAAGAAGTGAAGTAGACACGTATGAGAAGTGAAGCAGGTACGTATGATCATGTATGTCAGGGGTGCTCAAAACTGTTAGTATCCGTACTTAGGGGCGCAGGAAGGTCTTGGATTCCCTGGACGCCATCGCCCTCGCCCCCCTTAAACCGCTGCCCCTATCCCTAAACGCCAACTAGACCGAATGTTTGCATGTGCCGCCACGCATGCACGTCCCTTCAATCCCAACTTAGGAGTTTTTGAGCTCTGTAACCAGAAAGGATATAGGGCTGTTCACTTCTACTATCTTCATAATGGCCAAGACCCACAAAATTCACCTACACTCACCAAATCCCTAAGCCAAGCCATGCTTCACTTCAAGTCTCCCTCCTTCATGGGAGAGAGCAGCATGCAGTGAAAAACTGGAGAAGCAATCGCCAATACCTTTGCGGAAGTTTTGGCTTTACATAGCTCTGCTTTCATAATAATGCAAAGTTCCTACTGCGGAAATGTGCTTACCTGAGGGGCACTCCACACCTCCACAGCGAGTGCTGTGGAACCTGACCTCCACAATACTGCAGTGAATGCAACGGGAGCCAGTATTGGGGTCGCTTCCGGTAAGGTGTACGCAGGGGCTGAAAAACCGTCCAAGGATTTTCTGAAACTGTTGGGTTCTGAGGCTAGTGCAATTAAGGACTCGGCACCTTAGCGTTAGCAGTGTCCGGGCTTGTCCATGTGAAGTTTGCGGCGTGTACGGTACTACTGCCTTGAAATACCAAAACGTAACATTTTTGTAGGGTCCCTATAAATTCCATATCAGCGCTGATTATAATAAGAGCCTACAGTACAGTCGGTTATGGTAGTTGAAGGTAGTGTAGAAGTCCCTAAACAAGCACCTCTCAACATCGATCTCTAAACCCATAGACTCCGAACTCTCTGGGCCTTAGAAGTCCTAGTGTCTAAACACGAACTGAAGTCCGAACCCTTAAGTCATTAAGTGCTCAAAGTATGTCTTTTTGGGCTGCGTGTTGAGGGATTCGCCTTTGGGGACTAAGACTAGCGAAAGTGCATTGACAGGCTTTTAGGGTATATCATATTGGAGGTCTCGCTTTGTCTCGTTTGGCCCACGGAAACGGGGCGGTAAGCAACAGATGCAACATGTGTCCTGTAAACCCTACACCGGTGCACTTAGGCACTTCTCCGAGTTGGAATCCTTTGATGGACACCCTAAAGACCATGCTAGCTGACAGGGACCCTGATTTCGAGAAAGCATGCCTGGGGTCTGCCCAAGGTGCTGATCGATGAGCCTTCACCTCAGCCCCGTCGGAGCACTGGATGATCATGTCAGTGAAGTCCTGTGCAGCTGCGAGCCCTTTTTGATGCCCTGGAACCCGAACCGGGAGCGGCGAACAACTGCATTTCTGGACCCAAATCCGACTGGAAAACCCCAAAGCCTGAACCCCTTAACCCTGGAGATGCCGCTAAGCCCGGCAAAAGATCTATGGATGGTGCAAGAGTGGAGCCCTTTAAAAGACCAGCTCCTGTGGCCACTGGACTTCAATCCACTTGACCCTTTTTGCATCCGGGCCGAACCCTAAACGCTAAACCCTTCACTCTAAACCATGTTTTTTGCAGCAGGTCTCGTTGTCACAGCAAGAGCCCCCTTTTCCATGCTTCTTCAAAGCAAATAGAGGGGGCCCTAAAACCTAAACTGGCCCTAAACCCCCAAACCGTACTTTGTGGAGATCCCAAAGGACGGAAAGGAGCACTCAGAAAGGACAGCCCGAGGCAGCCGAAATCTGTCGGGACATATGGGAATTTCCGAAAATTAACATTTGGGAATTTCCGAAAATTAGGGGTACCGTATGTTGGGGTCCTTATAATAAGGATCCTACTCTTTAGGGCAATTACTATATTAGGATCCCCTATTTTCGGAAACTCCCATATAAAGGTTCAATTTGTACAGGCTTGGGTGTTGAGGCGTGGTCACTACTAAGTATGTAGGTTAATAGTAAGTAGCTGCGACTGTACTCAAAGCACCGGTCTGAGCCGCAGCTAGAGCTTAGTGGGCGGTACGCCTCCTATCAGGCAGTGCCATCATGAATGCTTGTCCAAGGGTCCAGGTATCGTATAGTAGGGCTTTGATCCCAAACTCCATGCTCTCAATGGTATTGGCACCTACAACCCTTCTATTTGTGTATTGGGATGCGTAAGGTATAGAACTACACAGTAGGGTTTGGGGATAGGTTGTGTTTGTTGTCTAAGGCTAGGGTTCTGCAATGTATGGTTTAGGTTCTCTCTCTCTCTCTCTGCAGTTGCATCCAGAGGGTCTAGCTCTGCCGTTGCATGGTTATACATGTTATATAGTACCCTAACAGTGCAAGACTCTTCCCGGTCCCGTGGAATCCCGTGAACAAATACCCCACTTAAACCCAAACCCTAAACCCTGCAAGCCTGTGTGTTCCACAGTCGCTCTACCAGTCGAATTTCCATCTCGCGCCGGCGCTTGAGGGACTTCGTGAGCACTCGGAAGCCTGCAGGAGTCGGTTTAGGGTTCGCGGCGGACGAAAAGTTCCGGACAGGTGACATGAAGGAAGTGTTCGTTTTGCAGGCAGAGACGCGTCCCGAAAGGACGTCCCAATGCAGACTCACCAGGACATCCAGGCTGTATACACTCAGGCAAACTGTCGCAGAAGCGCTACTACTACTCCACAGTAATTTCTGCAGGTTGTATGCCATTGTATGAGGCTGTACAGGATCACACAGAATCAAAGGTATTTCAGCTATTCAGGAGCCTACGTCACCAACGCTGCTGTCCGAGGGCATACAATCAGATTTTGGGAGGGGTTCCAAGGCACGGGAATGACAGTAAATCCCAAATGCCGGTGCTGCGGGCGATTCAGAAGTACTAATGTCGAAGGACTCAACAGAAGTAAATACTTCATCCGTTCGCTACGATAGCCTTGATACACCTGGAGGCTGTGCAGGAGTTCGAACATCATGGAAATACCTTCGAGACGCCGTTTACATGAACTGAATGTATGCCTGGATGCAACCGACATGCATCTGAGTGGCTGCAGGAAGCAGGACGGTTCGACGGACCCATCGAATTTCTATGCGGGAATGAACTCGAGGAGGCTTCGTGTCCGGTCTCTTAAACAAAAGACCAATCAGATATCAATCAGGGAAGTTGAGGTTGTTGTCCCGCTGCGGCGCCTGACCCCTGTACTATGATGGAGCAACCGTTGCAACCATTTGTTTGACCCTGGGGCTGAGGGTTGAGAAGAATCCCAAAGTGCCAGTCACAAGCTGTCGCCGCCACCGGCTCTTGCGGAAGCAATGAACAACATGTAGTCGTATATGCACACAGGAGCAAAGAGAAAACTGTCACCTTGCAAGAAGTAGGAAGACGAGACCAACCAAGCTTTGAACCTGGCATATACAGGACAACTCTGAATGATCACTAGTTACCGGTGCATACAGTAAATACAGTTAAGTTGAAGGCGAAAACCCATGCTTTGCAGGCATCGCCTCGTATCCGCACATTTCGCCCGCCCTGTGCAGCCCGCTTGACATAAAGCCGGGCGCGGGTGGTGCGGTGTGGCAATAGGTCCTGCAACAAAGGCACTGTCAGGCGGTGATGGGCATATGGTCCGGTCATTCTTCTCTCCTCACCCTGAACCCCGAAATTTCAATCGGAGACCCCATTACTAGATCCTGCCCACCTCGGTTTCATTACGTCACGGAGTGAGCTCACCGGGCTCTATTCACAATGCACAATGACAATGACTAAGGCTTCGACGACAATGACGACTGCTAATCTCACGGTTACCACTAGCATTTTGTTTTGATTGTTATCATGACTGCTGCCAGCAGTGATACTGGTTTTTCATAGTTGCGATGGCCATCATTGTTGAAATTGTTTATATCATCATTCTTTAAAGTCTTATGTCATTGCAAATGTCAGTACGACTGTGGTTATCACGGTTCTTCTTCTCTTATTTGCAGTATTTGTACTAGTATGATAGTAACGAATGTTTTTTTAATACCATTAATACGGCTCATGTTTGACATGATTATTTGAGTAATATCATCGTTTCTACTATACTTATGAATATCAGCACTATTATTCATATCCTTTTTGCAGGTGCTACTATGTATTTGGTGGAGCCGGTCGGGTGGATAAACGTTTCTGGCCCGAGAGAATCCCCTGGCAAATTCGCACAGGTTTGCTGGGGTTCACGGCTTCGGGTTTCAAGTTTATAGAGGTGGGCAGCCTAGAGGGTTTGTATGGATTTAGTTTGGGCTCAGGGTCAGGATCCAAAACTCAAGTCAGACTTAGTCTAGGAAAGAACGGCGAATCCCCCACCCAACAAGCCAAACATGACCAACACATGGAGATTGTTGAGCAGCTAGGAGGTCGGCTCCTGTCAGCATCAACGAGACACACATCCCAAAGTTGTGCACACTGAGCTCTACACAACGGCTAAACGGGAAGTCCTCGACTTTACGCTTGTACCCCCGCACCCCGGACTTACCCCGAGCCCATGCACCGGAAACTTGAGCACTGCAGCCGTCACCTAATCCACCCTGTAAGCACGAAGCCCACCTACCACGTTTTGCAGCCGGCATGCCAACCCACCCTGATTACCCTCCACCCACAAACGCAAACCCTCCACGCCGTAGATTAAACCCTGGCTTCCCTGGATCACTGCATCCCAGCGTGGACCGAAAGATTTTCCGCACCCAAAACAGTAGAACGAAACTTGATATGAATGAGAACTGGAACCCCCAACCACCCAAACCCTAAACCCCAAACCCCTAATCCCCAAACCCTAAGCCCCTAATCCCCAAACCCGAATGTAGGGGCCTTAACAATTAGAATAGGGTTTGGGGGGCTATATCATACTATAACTATTATAAGGAGCCCCCAAAAACCTACTCTAATTATGAAGGCCCCTACATTACCCTAAACCCTAAACCCCTAAACACCCCAAATCCGGCGCCCGAACCATGCCCACCCAAAGCGGCCTTTCCAGGCAGCGGAATGGGCTCCTGGCAGCTTCCGGTTTAGGGGTTTAGGGGTTTACGGGTCTAGGGGTTTAGGGCTTTGGGGTTCAGGAGCTTAGGGGCTTAGGGGCTTAGGGTTTAAGGCTCTCGCAACTCGGGCAAGCCAGACGGGGTCTCCGGGTGCGAAGTGCTTTGACTGGTCTGGTTTGGGTTTAGGGTGTGGGGTTCTCTCTGTGTCTCTGCACGTGTGTGCTTGTTTGAATGGATTCTTTGTATGACTCATTGCCTCTCTCTCGTTACACGGCTGGGGAGTTCGGGTCTAAGGGCTTCAAGTTTGTGGCCTGAGCGCTTGGTGCTTTCGCGTTTGAGACAGAAAAGTCTGGGGTCGGGGGTCAGACATGGAGTAATGTTTGAACAGGCTTCGCCGATTAGTTCATACAGAATTGAGACCATGCCAAATCCTGAACTTTGACACTCTCCTACCCCGCCCCAAACCCCAAAACACTACACCCCAAACCCTAAACCCTAAATCCTTTTCCCCAAACCCTAAACCCTCGGACCTGAGCCCTTCATCCCTAACACCCCCCTCTATGAAGCCGTAGAAAGATCCTTCCTAAACACAAAAGAACCTCGATCACAGCCGAGGTGCTCCGGGAAACCCAAGGGACCAGAACTGGTAGTGCTCCTGAGCTAGGTTCGTG